>OZ024919.1:0-17651 GCA_964017125.1 Flabesymbios commensalis | reverse complement strand
TTAATATAGTAGTAATAATATTATAATAATAGAAGAGATTAAAAGCTGTTTGTTAATGTTTTGGATTTGAGATTTTTGAACACTTGATCTTATTAAAAGAAGTGAAGCATGAATACCTTTTCCTCCTAGGATTTCATTTCATCCATTATCTGTTAGTTTATAAATATATTTAGATAGGGAGAGGGGAGTATTTAAGATATTTTGAGTAGATAGTGGAACCATAAATCATATTAAAGATAAAAAATAATAAAATAAGGGAAAATTATTTCTTACTGAATAATAATTATTTATGCTTAAAATAATAATAAAAATTCCTATAATAACTATTAATAAAGGTAAATTAATTATATGAGGTGGGAGAATTGGATGTGTATTAGGAAAAATTAGAATTCAATTTATTATAGAACCCCTTATAATAGCTCCTAAAGATAAAATTAATGTTGGTGTAAATAAAAATTTATCATTATTATTGAAATTTATTATGGATATTGAATTTTGTGGTCCTCATAAAGTAATTAATATTATTCGAAGTGAATATATAGCTGTAAGAATAGTTGCTGATATAAATATAATTAAAATAAAAAAATTTATATTAAAGTATATAGATAATTCTAAAATAAGATCTTTAGAGTAGAATCCTGCAAGAAATGGTGTACCTATTAAGGCTAAATTAGCAATTAATAAGCAGGCTGAAGTAATAGGTATTTGAGAATATAAGAGTCCTATGGTTCGAATATCTTGAGAATGATTATTATAGTGAATAATTCTTCCTGCGCAAATAAATAGAAGTGCTTTAAATATAGCATGAGTAACTAGATGAAAAAATGCAATATTAGGTAAGTTTATTCCCAAGGCTGCTATTATTACTCCTAATTGTCTTAATGTAGATAGGGCAATAATTTTTTTTAAGTCTATTTCTGTTATAGCTCTTAGACCTGCTATTAATATTGTTAAAGTAGCAATAAATAGTAGACTTAGGTTAAAAAGTGGTAATTTATGAAGAAATGGATAAAATCGAATAATTAAAAATACTCCTGCTGTTACTAATGTAGAAGAATGTACTAGGGCGGATACAGGAGTAGGGGCTGCTATAGCTGCGGGTAATCAACTAGAAAATGGAATTTGTGCTCTTTTAGTTATGGCTGCAATTATAATTAAAATAATACAAATTTGGGAATATGAAGAATTTCATATTTGTAAAATATTTCAATGTCCTTGATTTATAGTTCAAGCAATACATATTAAAAGTAAAACATCTCCAATTCGGTTTGTTAGGGCTGTAATTATCCCAGCAGCCAGAGATTTTGGATTTTGATAATAAATTACTAATAAGAAAGATGTAATTCCTAATCCATCTCATCCTAATAATAAGGTAATTATATGTGGAAAAAAAACTAATATATTTATAGATATAATAAATAAAATTACTAGATGAGTAAATCGTTTTATAAATAGGTCTGATTTTATGTATGAAGCAGAAAATGATAGAACATTAGCTGAAATTAGTAATACAGTAGATGAAAATATTGTTCTTACAGGATCTAAAATAATGGGAATATTAATTTGAGTTGAATTAATAGATAAAATATTTCATTCTATAATTACTCTTTTATTTATTATTACAATTATTATTGATAGGGGGGCTATTATAGAAAATAAAATTCATAGAATTTTTGAATAAAAAAGAGAGTAATTTAGGGGCATATTATTAAAATAATATATTATATATTTAATTTTTTAAATTATTACTGATAGTAGATTTTTAATATAGTTATATTTATTCATTAATTGGTATTTAAAGTAGTTAAAATCGCATATATAAGTAGTAAGGGGGTAAGAGTAATTATTATTATTGAAGAAAGTAGAGAAATAATAGGTTTTGAAACTTTATAATTAATTTTTGGGTTATATCTTAAAATAAAGTTAAATATTATTGATAGATAAAAATATAAAGAAATTAAAGATCCTGTAATAAGAAGAATTATAGGTATAAGGTTTATTGATGTAGATATATTATATAGTACTATTCATTTAGGTAAAAATCCTAATAAAGGAGGTAATCCTGCTATAGATAAAATTATTAGGCTAATAGCAAAAATTAGGTAAGGTGTAAAATTTGAGGAAAAAAGTGACTGGTTAGAAGATTTTAGGTTTATATGATTAAAGAATATTATAATAGGTATAATTGTAATAATGTAGATTATTAAGTAGGTAAAAGAAATTATAAATCTTCTTAAGGAAGCTGCTGTTATTCAACCTATATGATTAATTGAAGAGTAAGCGAGAATCGCACGAAGATTAGTTTGATTAATTCCTCCTAGTCCTCCAATAATTGAAGATATTCTTGCAATAATTAATACAAAGTTATTATTTATATTATTAAAAATATAAAAAATTAGAATTAAGGGAGATAATTTTTGTCAGGTTCTAAGTAATATACATATAGATCAATTAATAGATATTATAACATTAGGGAATCAAAAATGTGCGGGGGCTAATCCTGCTTTGCAAATTAATCCTATGAAAATTATAGAAATAGTTAAGAAATTTAATTTTATATATTCTGAATATATAGCAAAACCTCCTATTAATAAAAATCTAGATCCTAGGGCTTGTGGGATAAAATATTTAATTGTTCCTTCAATTTCTTGATTTGAAGAAGATAATATTATTATAGGAATAAATGATATTAAATTTAATTCTATTCCTATTCATATTATTATTCAATTGTTTCTCGAAAGAGATAGTATTGTTCCTATAATAATTGTTAAGGAAAATAAAGATATTAGTGGAAGGGAAGAAATCATAAAAGTAAGAGAGGATTGAGACTCTCAGAATAAGATTAGAAATCTATTTCTGCTCTAAGCTTACTTTAATTTAAATTAATTTAAAATTATAATTCTGTATAAATTATAATATTTATATAAATATTATTTGGTTTAAGAAATCTTATTATTTATAATTAAAATAATATATAAACAGAGGAGTTCTACTTCCTTAAAATGAGCCGAAATCATTTATTAAATTCTGTTTATTTAGTTGGATGATCGTCAGAGTATAAAGTTAATAAAAGACAAAAAATATATGCTTGAATTAAGCAAATTCCTCCTTCAAATAAGGTGTATATTATTTCTAAAGGGAATAGCATAATTGTTCCTAATGGAGAAGAAAACATAGCAGCCATAGTATATGTTCCTAGTAAGGATAAAACAATATGTCCAGCTCTTATGTTTGCTGCTAATCGTAAGGAAAGAGTTATTGGGCGAGCGATGATTCTTGTAGTTTCAATTATTACAAGAAATGGATTTAACCATATTGGGGCTCCTCCTGGCAATAAGTTTGCTAAAAAAGAGGATAAATTATATGAAATAGCAGATATAATTATTCTTAATCATAAAACTGAGCCAAAAGAGACAGAAAACAAAAGATGTCTTGATGTTCTGAAGGCATAAGGTAATAGTCCTATGAAATTTACAGAAATAATAAGAATAAAAAGAGGAGAAATAAGAGAAGATATTCTTTTTATATTAATTCTAAGAGTTCGTGATACTTGAGAGTTAATAATAAATAGAGAAGAAAGTAATATTATTATATATCGGGAGTTTGATAATCAAAATGAAGAGGATAGGGTTAGCAGTAGTATAGATCTTATAAATCAAAAAATAGTACCTGAAAAAATAGAGGAAGAATAATTAATTGCTGGGTCAAATGATGAAAAAATGTCTGAAATCATTTCAAAATTTATATTAACTAATATATTTATAGCTTTGAAGGCTATTAGTTTTTTTAACTTAAAATTTTATTGAAGTTATAATAAAATGTGAGAGGATTAAGTTCAACTATATTAAAAGTAGATTTATTGTAGGGTGTATATAAATTTATAATTAATCTAAATAATGGGTTTATTAATATTACATTTATAAATTAAGAATATTTAAATGGACGTAAAGGAGCATTTATTTTAGTAGTAATTTTAACTACAATAACTAATGCAATAAATAGAATAATGATAATTAAAATTAAAATAAATAGAGAATTTTTTGTATAAGGGGAAGTAATAATGGCTAAGGAAGAAATATTTATAAATAATATATTAATATTATTAAATATAAAAAATAATGGTCTAATAATTAATATATTTATAATAAGGGTTGATAATATTGATGAAATAATAATTTGTTGATTAGGAATTAAAGCTGAAAAATAGGCAAATATTACTAATATTCCCCCAATATAAATTAAAAATATAAGAATTCTTAATCAAGATAAAGTAATATAAGATAGAAGAATAGAAATTGATAGGGTTATTAATATAATTCAGAGTCCTATAGATACAGGGGAAGAAGCAATAAATATAGTTATAATTAGGGAAGAAGAAAAAAGCATTATAGTTGTTAGAATCATTTATAAAATAAGGAATTAAACCTTTTCTTTTGAGTTCAAAGATCAATGTGCATCATACACTATTTTATATTATGATCCTCATCAATAAATGCAAATGTATAAAAAAATTCATACTACATCTACAAAATGCCAGTATCAGGCAGCAGCTTCAAATCCAAAATGATGATCTATAGAAAAATGTTGAAGGGAAATTCGGAGTAAACAAATAAATAAAAATGAAGATCCAATTAGAACATGTAACCCATGGAATCCAGTTGCTACAAAAAAGGTAGCTCCATATACTCTATCTGCAATAGAAAATGAAGAATCAATGTATTCTGTAGCTTGAAGAAAGGTAAAATAAGCCCCTAATATAACAGTTATTGATAAAGATTGAAGTCTTTCTATATAATTCCCTTCTATTAACCTATGATGGGCCCAAGTAACGGTTACACCAGAGGATAATAAAACAGCCGTATTTAAAAGAGGAACAGAAAATGGATTAATAGGAGTGATTCCTATAGGAGGTCATGTACATCCTAATTCAGGAGTTGGGACTAACCTTCTATGGAAAAATGCTCAAAAAAAAGCAAAAAAAAATAATACTTCTGAAAGAATAAATAAGATTATTCCTCATCGTAATCCTGTGGATACAATAGTAGTATGAAATCCTATAAAGGTTCCTTCACGAATAATATCTCGTCATCATTGGATTATAGTTAAAATAGTTATAATTAATCCTAAAATTATACAAGTAATCCCATAATTATGAAATCAAGAGGCTATACCAACAGTTAATATTAATGCTCCTATGGCTCCAGTTAAAGGCCATGGCCTATATTCTACGAGATGAAATGGTTGACGAATCATTTATCTTTTTTAATTTATTTAAACTTTTTACTTGGAAGGCAAATGTACTATTTATACTAAAAAGATAAAATTGTTTAATATTATTAATAGAATTAGGAATATATTAGATTAAAAGATATTAGTACAATATATTAGTTAGAGTTATATAAATTTTTATTTATATTAAAAATTAATTTAAAGTTAAGATTTAATGTTATTTTATTTTAAATATAATTGATAGGGTTAATAGGAATAAATTATAAATAAATCTATATTAGTGTTTAAATTTATTAAAAGCAATAAGCTTTTTAAAGTTAAGATTTAATGTTGCAAATTACCGTTCGAGCAAATCCTTATGGTATTTGGCTGAAATCGATTTTTTTTTATAAATCCTTGGGCAAGTGGCCGGAAAAAGGGCTAAAAAGTGGCAAAAACAGCAAAAGTTTCCCCGAAAAACATGTAAATTAACCTTTTTTACTTGATTATTCCCCAGCGGTATTAAATTATTAGTAAAATGTGATTTTAGGCATATAGCCTGAGAAAAAAATAAAAAAAAGACGTGTCGGCAAACTTTTTAAAAATTCGCCGACAGAGTGTCAAAAAACATCAAATCTTAGGGAAAATTGCCTAAAAAGCAAAATTTTGTTTTTGTAATTTGTTAATTCCTTCATAGTTTCCTATGAATAAGAAAAATTTTTACAAAAAAGATAAAAAATTACATTATTTTAGGCAAACTTAGGAGGATTAGTAATTTTTAATGTTTTGGCCAAACTTAGGAGAAATTTTTTTTTAAGTCTTTTTTTTGCGTTTTTTTCGCTTATTTATTTTTATTTCCCAGTGTCCCCACACAAAAAGGGGGGGTACATAGGGGGTATACCCTAAAAACAGGGTAGTTTAAAGGCCGTTTAAAGAACTTTTATAAATATCTCTATTATAAAAAAATACAATAATATAATACATTATATATAACATATATAGCTAACTACTATATATATAAATATATTATTAATATATATTTATATATATATATATATAATCATATAATTAATACTCCTTATATAAGCTTATATTATATTATACATATTAATATCACTACCCTACTTTTTTTTTTTTGTATATATATCAAGCTATCACATATATATTAATTTATAATATATATATAGAAAAAAAAAATTAATAATAATTATTAGGGAAGAATAATCTTATTTTTAGATTTTAAATCTAATGCACTAATCTGCCACCTCTAATGTTTATTTATAAATAAATTGAATTATATTGTCACTTGAAAATTTTTCTCTTTTTAATTGCAAATCAAATATTCTTTATAAATTAAAGTAACTAAATAAATTATATTTAAGTTGAGTCAAAATAGATATTTATAAATTTATCTTAAATTCAGTGTAAATGAAGTACATCAATTAAATGTTTTATTTTGAGATACAGTTTCCACTATATCTACTATGTTACGACTTATCTTTCTTTTCAGAAAGAGTGACGGGCGATGTGTGCATATCTCAGTTAGCTATATTCAGAAATTTAAATATCTTACTTTCAAGTCCAACTTCATAAACTTATTATTAGTTTAATTTGAAATTATAAAAGATGTAACCCGTCAATCACTTTTTTATTAGCTGCATTTTGACCTGACGTATTGAGTGATATTCATTGAGTTTATTATATTATAAAATAAACTGGTGACGGCAATATACAAGCTGATAAACAAAAAAAAGTATATATTTTCGTGGATTATCAAATTAAGAGATAGGTTCCCCTGGTTAGATTGAGATACCGCCAAGCTTTTTAGGTTTTAAACATGAGTTCGTAGTGCCCAGTAAATTATTATGGGGTATAAAATAGAAGGGTATCTAATCCTTGTTTTTGTTTATACTTTATTTATAGGAGATAATATTAGAATAATAATAATATATAAATTGGACCTATAGATTTATTTATTTTATCTTTATATACTAGAAAAATTAATTTTTATTTGTCGTCTAACCGCGGCGGCTGGCACGAATTTTGCCAATATGTTTTTCAATAATCGGATCTAAGGAATATTATCTCAGTATTTTTCACTGCAGACGTATGAATTTGTATTATTGTAATCTAATTAATAAAATAAAAAAAAAATAAATTTTATTTTATAAAATTATAGTATTTTATTTAATTTACGGGTAGGAAAGATCTTGCATGTGTATATTTTGAAAAAATTAATTAATTAACTAGAGTCAAATTATAAATAAGAAGGAATTTATTATAGAATATTTAGTCAATAGTTTATTTACTAATCTTATTATTAAAGTCTTAGTATATAATACACTTTTAAAGCTGCAATTTAATGTTGTTTTTCAACTATAAGACTTAATGGTATAGTTATTAATAAAGTAAAATTTTATTTATTATGAAAATAATTGAAATATTTAGTTATATTTAATAAATTGTTTATAGTTTTAGATTGAAAATCTAATGTGTTATTTACACCATAAATATTATAAATTTATTTGTTTTATTTATATAATTAAAGGTATATTCATTAAAATAGTATACTATATCTTTAACTTAAAAGGTTAATGCTTATTAAAGCTTTTTAATGTATTTTATTGTTAATATAATTACTTCTGGATGATTATGAAAATCTGAAGGAAGAAGATCTTGTCATTCTATTCTAGTAGATATATGTGAAGGGGCATAAATTCTTCGTTGTGAAATAAAAGCTTCTCAGATAATAAAAATGAAAAATAGTAAGGCAATGAATGATATTATAGATCCAAAGGAAGATAAAATATTTCATGTAGTAAACGTATCAGGATAATCTGAATAACGTCGAGGTATACCAGCTAGTCCTAAAAAATGTTGCGGGAAGAATGTTACATTTACTCCTAAGAATATGAGAATAAATTGAGCTTTTCTTCATCGTGCATGTAAAGTTAACCCAGAAAATAGAGGGAATCAGTGGGTAAAGGCTGCAAATATAGCAAATACTGCTCCTATTCTTAAAACATAATGAAAATGGGCTGTTACATAATATGTGTCATGTAGTATAATATCTAGAGAAGAATTTGATAAAATGACTCCAGTTACTCCTCCTAAAGTAAAAAGAAAAATAAATCCTAGAGATCATAAAATAGGTACTTCAAATTTAATATTAGACCCATGAAGAGTTGCCATTCATCTAAATACTTTAATTCCTGTAGGGATAGCAATAATTATAGTAGCTGCAGTGAAATATGCACGAGTATCAACATCTATTCCTACAGTAAATATATGATGAGCTCAGACAATAAATCCTAATACTCCAATCCCTAATATAGCATAAATTATTCCTAATGAGCCAAAAGGTTCTAATTTATTTGAGTAATGAGTAACAATGTGGGAAATAGCTCCGAACCCAGGTAAAATTAAAATATATACTTCTGGGTGTCCGAAGAATCAGAATAGGTGTTGATAGAGAATAGGATCTCCTCCTCCCGCTGGGTCAAAAAATGTAGTATTAAGATTTCGATCTGTTAGTAGTATAGTAATTCCTCCTGCTAAAACGGGTAAAGATAATAAAAGAAGAACTGTGGTAATAACTACAGCTCAAACAAATAATGGAATTCGTTCAGGGGTTATTCCTTTAGGTCGTATATTTCGAACAGTTGTAATAAAATTAATCGAGCCTAGAATTGAAGAAATTCCTGCTAAGTGTAAAGAAAAAATAGCTAAATCTACAGATGGGCCTCTATGAGAAATATTAGCTGCCAAAGGGGGGTATACTGTTCAACCTGTTCCAGCTCCTTGTTCAACAGCAGCTGAAGAAACTAATAAAATTAATGATGCTGGTAATAATCAAAATCTTATGTTATTTATTCGTGGAAATGCTATATCTGGGGCTCCAATTATTAAAGGTAACAGCCAATTGCCAAATCCTCCAATAAATACTGGTATAACTAAAAAGAAAATTATAAGGAATGCATGGGCTGTAACAATTACGTTATAAATTTGATCTCTGCCAAGAAAGGCACCGGGTTGTCCTAATTCAGTTCGAATTAATACTCTTATAGAAGTCCCTAATAATCCAGATCAAACTCCAAAAATAAAATATAATGTTCCAATATCTTTATGATTAGTTGAAAATAATCATCGCATATTAAATAAAAATTTAATTTCATTCTAGAGATCCTTCATTTCATTCATGAAATAGACCTATGAGTAAGATAATTGAAAATATTGTAATACCTCAAATTAATAATATTGAATTTTCAAGTTTTATAGAGAGAGGAATGGGTAAAAGTAAAATAATCTCGATATCGAAAACTAAAAAGATTACAGCTAAAAGAAAAAATCGGAGGGAAAAAGGTAGTCGTGCTATTCTTTTAGGATCAAATCCACATTCAAAAGGAGAAGATTTATTTCGATTTATTGATATACGAGCAGATATAATAAAAGATACTATTAGGATTAATCTAGCAACTAGAATAGTAATAATTATAGAAATAATGGAGAGAAGCATGATAGGAAATGAATAATTCATAATTTTAGGACCACAACTTAAGGTTTTTTTTAAACTATTCCTATAAATATAGATTATTAATAATAAATGTTAATATTTAATAGATTAGCATAGTTTATATAAATATAAAAATTTATATTATAAAATTTAAATTATTAAAAATTTAATAACATATATGCTTTAATAATCTAATATTAAATCTCATAATATAGTAAAAATTGGAGTAATAATATAATATATAAAATATATACCTGTTAAAATTTGACCAATAAGTTCATAAGGGGCTTCTACAGGACATCCACCAATTCATGTTAATAAAATAAAAGTTCTTACTAATAATCAAAATAGAATTTGATTAATAGGGTAAAAAAGAATTCCTCGACGCTTTTGAAAATAAGTAAAGGGGAGAATTAATAAAATAATTATAGACATAAGTAATGCTATCACACCCCCTAACTTATTAGGAATGGAGCGTAAAATAGCATAAGCTCATAAAAAATATCATTCAGGTTTAATGTGAATAGGAGTACTTAATGGGTTTGCAGGTAGAAAATTTTCTGGGTCTGTTAAAAGATTTGGAAAAAATAGAATTACTATTATTATTATAAATATTATAATTATAAATCCTAATATATCTTTTGAGGAATAATATCAATGAAAAGGAATCTTATCTGAGTCTCTTTTTAATCCTAGAGGATTATTAGATCCTGATTGATGAAGACATAATAAATGTAAACAAGCAATAGCTGCTAAAATAAAGGGAAATAAAAAATGTAAAGCAAAAAATCGATTTAAGGTGGCGTTATCTACTGCAAATCCTCCTCATACTCATTCCACTATTGTTTTTCCAATATAAGGAATTGCTGAAAGAAGGTTTGTAATTACAGTGGCTCCCCAAAATCTTATTTGTCCCCAGGGAAGAACATATCCAACAAATGCTGTGGCTATAGTAACAAATAATAAAATTACTCCTAGGTTTCATGTCTCTTCTAATATAAAAGAACTATAATATATACCACGACCTACATGGAGGTATATACATAAAAAGAAAAATGATGCAGTATTAGCGTGAATTGATCGTAATAATCAGCCATAATTTACGTCTCGAGAAATATGAGCAACTGAGGAAAAAGCTATTGAAATATTAGTAGTGTAATGTATTGATAGAAAAATTCCAGTAAGAATTTGGATAATTAAACATAGTCCTATTAAAGATCCATAATTTCAAAAAATTGATAGATTTAATGGTGCTGGGAGGTCAATTAATAGGCCATTAAGAATTTTTATTGCTGGGTGAGTTTTTCGAATAGGTTTAAACATATAGATTTATTAAATAGGAAATAATAATATTTATGGGAAGATTTACAGTCTACTGCTTTAATTTCGGCCACCTATTTATTTTCAATTTCATGATAATGAATTAGAAGAAGTTGAAAAGGAGTGATTTATTTTAAAAATAGGGTATTGGTGTCATCAAAAAATAGATATGATTGATAGTAATAAAGTTCATATAATTAGAGGGATTAAAAGTCATGATAGGGGGGAAACATGAGGCATAAGAAACCTACTATTTATACAGTAGTAACTTAAGATTGACAATCTTATATTATTTTAACTAAGGTTTCTTTATAGTTTTCTTAAGGTTTTTAATCAATTAATAAAAGAAGATAAATTTATAGCTTCAATAGAAATAGGTATAAAGGAATGATCTGTTCCACAAATTTCCGAACATTGTCCGTAGTAAATTCCGGGATGAGTAATATAGATTCCCAATTGATTTAATCGTCCAGGAACAGCATCTGCTTTTACACCTAATCTAGGTACTGTTCAAGAATGGATTACATCGGCGGAGGAAACTAAAATTCGAATTTCAGTAAGAATAGGTAAAACTGCTCGATGATCTACATCTAGAAGGCGATATATA
Source organism: Flabesymbios commensalis (assembly GCA_964017125.1). Lineage (NCBI taxonomy): Eukaryota > Metazoa > Annelida > Polychaeta > Terebellida > Flabelligeridae > Flabesymbios > Flabesymbios commensalis. The sequence goes on along the minus strand of OZ024919.1, from coordinate 6,003 downwards.
CCTTTTGTAAGATCAGAAGTAGGAACTATGTAAGAATCAAATTCTAAATGATAAAAATCTGAATATTCATATCTTCAGTATCATTGATGGCCAATAGCCTTTAAAATTATTTGAGGATGTGTAATTTCATCTATTAAATATAAAATTCGAAGGGAAGGAAGGGCAAGAAAAATTAAAATGATAGCAGGTAAAATAGTTCATACTGTTTCTAAAATATTAGCTTCAGTAAATCTATGACAAATTAATTTATTTGTAAATAAAATGTATATAAAAAATCTAATAAATGATATAACAAGAATTACTACTAATATAGCATAATCATGAAATATTACTAATTGAGATATAATTGGGGAGGCAGCGTCTTGGAATGATAATTGTCTTCAAAAAGGCATCTAAGTGAACTTTATAAAGTAATAATTTAATTAACAGTTAAATGCCTCTTTTTGGCTTTCACTTATAAATTTGTGTAATAAATTTAATTTAGATAATTATTTGTTTATATTAAAAATTAATTTAAAGTTAAGATTTAATGTTATTTTATTTTAAATATAATTGATAGGGTTAATAGGAATAAATTATAAATAAATCTATATTAGTGTTTAAATTTATTAAAAGCAATAAGCTTTTTAAAGTTAAGATTTAATGTTGCAAATTACCGTTCGAGCAAATCCTTATGGTATTTGGCTGAAATCGATTTTTTTTTATAAATCCTTGGGCAAGTGGCCGGAAAAAGGGCTAAAAAGTGGCAAAAACAGCAAAAGTTTCCCCGAAAAACATGTAAATTAACCTTTTTTACTTGATTATTCCCCAGCGGTATTAAATTATTAGTAAAATGTGATTTTAGGCATATAGCCTGAGAAAAAAATAAAAAAAAGACGTGTCGGCAAACTTTTTAAAAATTCGCCGACAGAGTGTCAAAAAACATCAAATCTTAGGGAAAATTGCCTAAAAAGCAAAATTTTGTTTTTGTAATTTGTTAATTCCTTCATAGTTTCCTATGAATAAGAAAAATTTTTACAAAAAAGATAAAAAATTACATTATTTTAGGCAAACTTAGGAGGATTAGTAATTTTTAATGTTTTGGCCAAACTTAGGAGAAATTTTTTTTTAAGTCTTTTTTTTGCGTTTTTTTCGCTTATTTATTTTTATTTCCCAGTGTCCCCACACAAAAAGGGGGGTACATAGGGGGTATACCCTAAAAACAGGGTAGTTTAAAGGCCGTTTAAAGACCGTTTAAAGAACTTTTATAAATATCTCTATTATAAAAAAATACAATAATATAATACATTATATATAACATATATAGCTAACTACTATATATATATATATTATTAATATATATATATATATATATATATATAATCATATAATTAATACTCCTTATATAAGCTTATATTATATTATACATATCAATATAATTACCATTTTTTTTTTTTTTTTATATATATATTTAGCTATAACACATATATAAAATTATAATATATATATATATATAAAAAAAAAATATTGGAAATGATAATTTCATAATTAACTTCATCAAAGTTATCCGTTCATCCGGCGCAATATTTATACTAATATAAAGATAAATGTAGTAAATAAAAAATTTAGAGTAATAGAAAAGGGAAGAAATACTTTTCATGTTAAAGCTATTAGACGATCATAACGTATTCGTGGTAGTGTGGCGCGCAATCAAATAAATAAGACTCTAACAATAGTTAGCTTTAAAATTAATGTAGGGGTGTATAATAGATTGATAGAGTATATTGATAAAAATAATAATGTAGAAAATAAACTAATAACTAGGATATTTATATATTCTGCTATAAAAATTAAAGTAAATTCTCCTCCTCTATATTCGGTATTAAATCCTGATACTAACTCTGACTCTCCTTCTGCTAAATCAAAAGGTGAACGGTTAGTTTCTGCAAGTGCAGAGATTATTCATATTACAAATATAATTAAAATAGGAATAAAAAGAGGAGAATATAAGTATAGATTAAATTTATAAAATCTAAAGGATATAACCATGATTAAAGGTAAGATTAAAATAAGAGCTATAGAAATTTCGTATGAAATTGTTTGAGCAATTCTTCGTAATGCTCCTAATAGAGCATATTTAGAATTTGAAGTTCATCCTGCCCCTAAAACTGTATATACATTTAATCTAGAAATTATTATAAAAAGTAAAATTGAAAAAGAGATATGGTAAGCAGAAAATTGATGTGGGTATATTGTTCATAAAAATCCTGCTAATAGAAGAGATATAAGTGGAGATATAATAAATGGAGTAATATTAGCTATTAAAGGTATATTTTGTTCTTTTAAAAATAATTTTAATGCGTCTGCTAGAGGCTGGGGCAGACCTATTAGACTAATTTTATTTGGTCCTTTTCGAGTTTGTATATATCCTAGAATTTTTCGTTCTAAAAGGGTATAAAATGCTATAGCTAGAAGAGCTATTACTAAGGATATAATAATGGAAATTAATACTGGAGTGATCATGTTATTAAAGAAAATAATTTTATTTTAAAATTTTAATATAATGCTTATTTAGCTTTGTTAATAAGCTTTTAGACGAATCGAACGTCTTTTAATGATTTTCAAAATCATAATATTCCTAGAAAGCTTTATATATTTGTTAGTTAGTTCTTAGTAGGTAGATAAATTTCTATATATTAATTCTAAGTTAATTGCACTATTCTGCCAACCTACTAATAAGATGTATTTTATTTATTATTATATTTTTTCTTTATATTAAATTATTTATAAATTTAGGGTCCTTTCGTACTATTAATTTATTTTATTTTTTAAAGATAGAATCTGACCTGGCTTGCGCCGGTCTGAACTCAGCTCATGTAGAATTTTAAAGGTTGAACAAACCTACCTAAAGTAACTGCTGCATTACTTGGAATTCTAAGCCAACATCGAGGTGCCAAAACTTTCTGTTGATTTGAACTCTTGAGAAAGATAAGCCTGTTATCCCTGAGGTAGCTTTAATCTTTGATCTTATTAGGATCTATTAATAGAAAAGTATTTCTTATATTTTAAAGATGCTTTAAATTATCTTTTGTCGCCCCAACAAAATATTTTAATTCTAAATTAGAAAATTAGTATTAAGCTCTGCAGGGTCTTTTTGTCTTTTAAATTAATTTAGGCTTTTTCACCTAAATATAAATTTTTAGTTATTTATAAGAAACAGTAATACTTTCGTTTATCCATTCATTCTAGCCTCTAATTAAGAGGCAAATTATTATGCTACCTTAGCACAGTCAGGGTACTGCGGCCGTTGAAAAATTCACTGGGCAGGATGTACCTTGTATATAGGAATCACAAGGCAATGTTTTTGATAAACAGTCGAAATATTTAAATTTGCCGAGTTTTTTTTATAAAAATTTATTTATTTTATTTTTTGGTAAAATTAATACTTATTTTAACATATTTATCTTTCTTATGAAATAAGAAAGTATCCTATTATAAAATTTATTTTATTGTAAGGTATAATTTGTTTGTTATTATATATTTATAAAAATGTTTTATTTAATGGCTAATTTTAGGCCTATTAATATAATTACATATTAAAATTAAATAAAATGTTTAATAAAGCTTATCCTTTATTAATTATTATAAGGAATTATTTGAAGATAATTAGATTTCCTTTATATTACTTAAATAAATTTATAGGAAGCCAGAAATTTATAGGTGCGTGGTATGTAGCCTCTGAAAATAATTCTTTAAAATTTATTTCAACAAATATTTATTAGTTCTAAACAGATTATAATCAGCTTTCACTATTTTCGGGATTAATCAATAGAGTTAATTTTGTTAAACCATGATGCAAAAGGTACAAGTATAAATCTTATCTATATATTTATTTATTTTATCTTTACAGTTTATTTTATATAATAAAATGATTACTTTTTTTTTAATTAAAAGTATAATAAATTGAAATATTAATAATCAAAATAGATATAATAGGTTATCTTAAGATTAATATAAATAAATTACATTAATTATGTAATATTTTGATTTAATAAGAGAGAATAATCTCATTTTTGGGGTATGAGCCCAACAGCTTGAATTTTAGCTTATCTTATTAATTTAATTTTAGGATAAATATTTATATATAAATACAAATTAAAGTTAAGGTTTAATGTTATTTTAATTATTAAATTCATAAACAAATAATATCTGTTTTTAAAATTAATAGTAGTAAAGGGGTAAAATGTAAAGTATTATTTAGTATGTTTAAATTAGAAAATCTTGATACAGGATTTATAAATGATGGTATATGTCTATGTTGAGAAAGAGTGTATAGATGGAGGGAATATGCTACGGCTATAAATCTTAAGATTATAATTGGAAAAGAATAAATTAGAGAGGAGGAAAGCAATCTTGAAATTAATATAATTTCTCTTAATAGATTTATATAGGGGGGCGCAGCTATATTAGCTGTAATAAATAAGAATCATCAAAGGGTTATTGATGGGGCTAATAAGAGTAGACCTTTAGTTAATATTACCCTTCGAGTATTAAATTTTTCGTATGTTATGTTAGCTAAAGAAAATAAGGCTGAAGATGTTAATCCATGAGCTAATATTATAGTTAAGGAAGCATTTCAAGATCAAGATGATGGGGTTATTGCTGCTCTAATTATAATTCCTATATGGGCTACAGAGGAATAAGCAATTAATGATTTTATATCTGTTTGGCGAAGACAAATAATTCTAGTTAATATCGCACCTCATAGAGCAAGGGGAGAAAAAATAGAGGCTAAATTAAATGTTAAATAATAAAATAATGTTGATATGCGGAGAATACCATACCCCCCTAATTTTAGAAGAATTCCAGCTAAAATTATTGAACCTGATACGGGAGCTTCTACATGAGCTTTAGGAAGTCATAGGTGTATTGTATATAAAGGAAGTTTAATTATAAATGCTATTAAACAAAGAATTCATCATAGAGAGGGGGGAAGAATTGTATGAAGTGTTCATTCTATTATTAATATATTAAGATGAGGGTTTATATTATTTAAATATAAAATATTTGCTAATAGAGGTAGAGATGCAGAGATTGTATAGATTATTATATATATTCTTGCTTGAAGACGTTCTGGTTGGTATCCTCAAACTATAATTAAAATTAAGGTAGGAATAAGTGAAGCCTCAAAGAAAATATAAAATAATATAATATTATTTGTTGAGAAAGTTAGAATTAGAGTTAAAAGGAGAATAATAATTAAAGGTCTAAATATTATAACTTTGTTATTATTAATGTAAACTATATAACTTACTGATATTATTAGTGTTGAAATTCATATTGATAAGATAATTAGTGGACTAGATAGTCTGTCAATAAAAAATAAATTAGAAATAATAAAATTTGAATTAATAAGGGGGAATAGAAGTGGTATAATAATTAAAGAAATTAATATAAGGATAGAATTTATATATCATTTTTTAGTAAAAAGTATGAGCATTAGTAAAGATATTAATATTTTTAACATTTATTAATAGATAGTGAATTAATTAAATCTGAACCATAAAATCGTGTTATAACAACTAATAAGGATAATCCTAAGGCAGCTTCACAGGCGCCAATAGCTAATAAAAATATTGGGGTAAATAAATTTATTGTTTTTAATGAAAAAGAAATTATTGATAAAATTAGTACTAAAGATAAGATAACTCCTTCTAGTGATAATAACAATATTAAAAGATGCTTTTTTTGTATTAAAAATGAAATAATTGGGAATATAATTAGTAGAGGAATTATTGAAAAAGGGGTCATAGTTTGGGGACAATAGAGGGTCTATATTGGTTTACAAGACCAAGGTTTTTTATAAACTACCCAAACCAGAAAGCAGGTATAAAATCTGATTTTTAACTTCCAAAGCTAATATTTTTGTTAAATTACTTTCTGTAATAAATTTATATATTGTAAAAAGATTAATAATCATACTAACATCTTCAATGTTATGCTTTAAATTTAAGCTATTTTTAC
>CAXHKU010001006.1:0-55550 GCA_964017125.1 Flabesymbios commensalis | reverse complement strand
TTTCAATATAATCCGACCATCCTTAACTAATGTAATTATCTCTTTATTTTTCTCTAGCTTTTATTCACAAAATGATAATTTTGTAACCCCTTAGGTCCGAAAATCATATAAATATTCGGATTATAAATATGGGAATCAAAATGTCACCAAAAATTCCGCGGTGGTATGTGATAGCTATGTGAAGTATGAGGAAGCAGAAGTTGATAGATTATTAGCTATTTTGAAAACAAATAACTGCGGCGGCGGCGGAGGACCGTGGGGAATACAGTAAGCAGCACGCCTCGGCGAGGGCTACTTAATAATACTAAATTGGAACTTTATGTGAATTTCTTAGAGAATCTGGATCTTTAAAAAATGCAAGGTTTTTCAGTTAAGACTTGAAATCGAGGAAAAACTGCGTGGCTGCCGTTCCCATAAGGATAGACATATGGCCTGTATTATAATATTATTAATTTTAACGTATTACAATGTCATCTAGATGACTATGAGTGCCGAAAAGTGACAATAAGCTATATTCTACTACTACTGCTAAACAGGCTTGGGGCCAAAGTACTCAGTACTTCGGTACTTTGGTATTCGAGTACCGATTTTGCAGTTAGTGCAAGAGCATTAGGCTTGAACCTGGAATAAAATTGCAGAAAGCTGATTTTTACAGGAATGATACATGGACATCTCCCCAGACGAATTCCGAAGATGCCCCAAAAATCGCCCTTGTGCATTTTTTTTAATTCAAGATGGCCGCCACCATGTAAGCCATTTTCGAAAAAAACAGGGGTATACCATAATTCCTCACTTTTGCAGTTCGAAAAAAATATTTAGGTGTCTCTACTTATGTTTGAGGACACAAAGAGTTTATCCAGATGATCTGAAATGATATCAGTACTTTTCTCAATACCAAAAATCCAAGATGGACGCCATATTGATATACTGAGTATGTTAAAAAACGAAAATATGAGGTAACTATCTCGTTGTTGAGCCTAAAATGTATTTTTTGTCTAAACCCATGGAGTCTAGCACTTATTTAGATCACCAATATTTTATTATATTGAATTTATCAACATAAATCCCACATACCTGCATACCGGTAGTTTAATGTTATGTAACACCATATAACGTCATTTTTCCAAAAAAAACCAGGAATATACCACAATTCCTCACTTTTGCAGTTAAAAAAAAATATTTTGGTGCCTCTACACAAAAAGCTCATCAACAGGATCAGAAATGATATCATTCCTTTTCTTATCTCCACAAATCCAAGATGGCGACCATTATTTGAAGCGTCCCCCCCCCCTCAGAAAATCACGTACATGCCATAATCATCATGTTGTTGAAACTTTTTTTTCAGGGCCATGGAATCTAGAATACATTTTTTTAATAGAATGTGCTTATCAACACAAAATCCAACATGGCTGCCATATTGGTAAGCTCTTTTAGCGCAGGTGCCACGATTAAGCGATGTCCAACTGCTTTTTCATATGGGAATATAGATATAGATTGATCAAATTTACAAAATATCATATGTCAGAAATCATAGATTAAAAATTCTAACAACTCTCATCTTTAAATATAAGGGTATTTTTCATTCATTTGAAGCTTGAGATAGCGTAAGAAATTCCAGTTTCAAACACAGCGACTAATTCCAATGTAGGTATTTTATATAGTAGGCCTATATAAAATGTTTTTCGATTTCGGTTAAGTACTAGTTGTGATTATTATTGTGAATGTACATAATAACAGAGCTAAGTACAATATTACACCAGATTGAACACGTTTAACGTCAGGCTATGATAGTTTTATGGCAGGATATATGAATATGATATCAGGATATGACACTTTAATATCATGAAATGTAATATAATGTCCAAACATTGGTGTAGCAAATATCACGCTATATAGCAAAATCACGTTATGATGGCTCAATACAGCTTTATAAAGGCAGTATATAGTGGCTAAACATCACGTTGATGTATTAAAATGGAAAGGTATACATCATATTATCACGAAATGCATTACAATTTCGTGATATATCATTTTAACATCACTATGACATTTTAATGTCAGGATATGACATTTGAATATTAGGATATGGTACTTGAATATTATGATGTGACTTTATACATTGATGAAATGACACATTGAGGTCACAATATAGCATCGTAATGTGATGGTGTGTCATTATAATGACAAACATGCTATTTAATATCGAATATTGTATAATAGACTTGTCGGATTATGACATTAAAATAGGAAAAACATAAGAAACAGTTCGCAGTATATATTTATGCCAGGATATTGGATTGTAATTTATCAGAATATGACACTTTAACGTCATGAGATGGTATTATAATGTCCAAATTTTGTCCTTTTATATCACACAATAAGATTTGAATGTCAAGATATTCAATTTTTTATGATAGGATATGACATTATCAAATCAAGATATGGCGGGCTTGGCGGCATTCTAATGTGACATTATAATGACTGAATATGACACTACAATATTTTAATGTGACCATAGAATGTCAGGCTTTGTCACTTTGAAGACTTGATATGGCATTTTAATGTCAGGATATTATATTGTCATGTCAAAGTATAACATTTCAATAACATTATATTGACAGACGCACGTTACCATATGGTAATACATAATCGACATAGAAAATTCCAATATCAGGCTGGCACATGTCAGTTCAACATATATATCGCAATATAATTCAGTAAGTAAAGGCCTCTACATTGCTCAAATACCGGTACTCCAAAACTGCCAACAACAAAAGCACTTCGGAAGATTCAATAAAATGGAAAGTAATTAGATAGCGTTAAGACACATGCTCTTTGAACAGCATGTGGCCTTGCCCTCTTTTACTTTCATTTCCTCTTACACTAAAATGTCATATTGTGATGTTAATATGCTATATCATGATATTTAATATCGTGACAATACACTAAAAGATCCTGTCACTTTAATACCATACCGTGTTGCTTTACTATAATAAAGAGCAATATTTGGACATTACAAAACCATATCATGACGTTAATGTTTCTTGTCCTCATATTATCGTGACATAAAGAGATCATATCCTGACGATAAACTGTGACATCAATTAATTTAATGTCATATACCGATATTCTGATGTAAAATCATCTCATTACAACACCATATAATGCCATAACTTCATTACGAAATATATATATCCTAATATTCAAAATGTAATATCTTGATATTTAAATGATATATTTCATGATATTAAACATATTGACATTCGCAGATCAAGGACAAAAGTAAGTATTTAAAAGAGCATTGTTACAGGACGATTATCAAAGATGTCATGTACATGTAACGTGTGAGGCGCAAGTCCTTATCTTGTAATTGATTTTTGCTAGAAAGCCTCCCTTCAATGTCACCTACTGCCCCAGCCAACACGGGGCATTAATCCAATTCTGTTTAATTTTTGTGCCAGCGTCGAAGACGGTCAGCCCATATTAAAACAGCATTGGATGAATGCCTCGTGTTTAAACTCCATTATGATACAGAGCATATTTTGCTGTACAGGAGGGTGTGGAATCTACAGTCTGGGAACGGATTTTATATCATGGTCGTTTGTAACCAACGCTAACTGAAAGAGCAGTCGCCCCAGAAAGAGTTCTAAAAAGAGTGAGTTGCGGGTGCAGAGTGGCTTGTTCAAAGGGGGGGGGGATCTCACAAATCTAGACTATATTGTACAACGATGTGCTCTTTTTGTATTGGCCAAACATGTAGAAAATGTGACAGCTCGGATGATTGAAACACAATAATTTCATTATTTACCTGAGATTAATTTGTTAACTTGACGAATCTCAATCTGCATTTCTAGTGGAGAGCAGTTCGAAAACACTCCAAAGCGTCACCCACCATGGTATAATTAACTATAACTACCATGTTGGATTCATGTTGATAAACTCAATATAATAAAATATGGTCATCTAAAGAAGTTCCAGACTCCATGGGTTCGGCTAAAAAATACATTTTAGTTTCAACAACGAGATAGTTATCGCATATTTTCGGGTTTTTTAAGAGATCGCTTAACAATCTTGAATTTGTGGTATTAAGAAAAGTACTGATATTATTTCTGATCATCTGGATAACCTCCTTGTACTTTAAAACATAGGTAGAGACACGAAAATCATTGTTTTAACTTCAAAAGTGGGGGATTGGGGTATAACCCTTTTTTTTTAAATGGCGTTACCTGGTGTTATTTTGAATTAACTACTATGTGGGATTTATGTTGATAAATTCAATATAATAAAATAATGGTGATGTAAATAAGTGTTAGATTCCATGGGTTTGGCCAAAAAATACATTTTAGGTTCAACAACGAGATAGATATCTCATATTTTCGTGTTTTTTAAGAGATCGCTTAACATAATCAGAACAATATGGCGGCCATCTTGGATTTTTGGTATTGAGAAAAGTGCTGATATCATTTCTGATCATCTGTATCAACTCTTTGTGCCTTAAAACATAAGTAGAGACACCAAAATATTTTTTTCCTAACTACAAAGGTGAAGAATTAGGGTATACCCCTGTTTTTCGAAAATGGCGTTACATGGTTGCGGCCATTTTGAATTAAAAAAAATGCACAAGGGGGATTTTTGGGGCATCTTCGGAATTAGTCTGGGGAGATGTCCAGGTATCATTCCTGAAAAAATCAGCTTTCTGCAATTTTATTCCAGGTTCCTGTGTTTTTTTCACTAATGCTCTTGCACTATATGGGTCTACGACCATTATAAATATTTTCATTCTTACAGCGCGGGGACCGACTGTAGACGTCAGAATCTGACGTCTACAGACGTCAGATTCTGACGACTAAAGTCTGTCCCCGTGCTGTGAGGGTTGGCATGTTGGTACTATGCAAGGAGACATAATGTACTATGGTCCGCTCATAAGGTTCAGCACAGAGGAGGGATACGGTTATTGTCACATAACATGCATAACATACGAAATGCCTAATATTGATTGTTTTAACCCTTAGGCCTACAGCGCTGAAATATATCTGTACAAACCACTGAAAACAAAGGGGTTTTTCCATATAAAGTCAACATAAATATCTTCATTTGAATACCTATGTAATTACGGGTCTCGGCCATTATAAATTTGTATTTCTTTCAGTGCGGGGATCGAGACGTCTGAATGTGAGATCTAATCTGACGTATAAAGTCGGTCCCCGCACTGCAAGTGTTCATCCCATCCCCCCTACGTTGGCCCACTATTGTACCAGCAACGGATAAGCTTACCGTGCATGTTGGTGGTCACTAGTGTCAACGCATATATTAATAGTACTCGGCTTATATGTTTTATCATGTCCACAATAAGAGAGCAGTATGTAATTCGGCAAACTTGAAATTTTCTATGATTTCTTCACAGGTATTATGTACATTAACAACAGTAATATATTGTAGGGCAGTATTGTAGATTAGGCGGGGGCCCTGGTGCAGTGGTTAAAGCTGCCTGTGTGGAGATCGCGGGCTCGCTCTCCCGTTGTGCAATTCAAGTTTGAAAAACACAATATTTCTACCCAGCTCATAAAGATTGAATAATGTGAGGAGCCTCCGTGACCGAGAGGTAGCGTTATCCGCCTCAGACCGCCAGGGCCCTAATTTTGAATCATGTGTTTGGAGGACAGTGTCACCACATCCATCTCACCATCCTCAGGAGGTTCCTATAGCGCAGTTTAGTCTATATGTTCGCAAAGGTGCCCTAAAAAACCCATTCATTTCATTTCATTTATCTCCTAAACGTTGGCCTCTACCGATGACAACTAGCCAGTGGCGAACCCGGAGGGCTTTCCAGGTTATGCTGGAATAAAGGCAATCAAACTATGTGTGCATATGATAAAGCCTACACTGGGCTATCAGTGAGTGTCACTGTCACTGTTACTGTCACTGAAGTAGAGATATGGGGAGATGGGGGCGCCCCTCGCGCCGAAGATACCTGTGAGTGACCGTTGGGGTCTCTAGTATGGGCTCGCAATGGCGGACGAGGGAAACTGCCCAACCTTCACCATTATAACACAAACTTCCTTCCCCGTCGAATCGACGGTTCCAAGTAAATCATAAAACTCTTCCTCCACTTGTCATGTTTATTCGTTAGACATCTGGCAACTACAACGTACAACCCCGCACACGGCACGTCCTACTTGACTCAGAGAGAGCGACCTACGGCACGTCCGTAGTCGGCGAGCGTAACGTCTGAAGTGTGGGAAAAGTACCAAGGCCGCATGGGCTCCGGCTGTGTGCGCCCGGCACCAAGGTACGGAAACGAGGCAGTCGTCCACAGCTTCTCGCGTCCGGGAAGCCGGGGATAACTGCCACATAAACTTAACGAAGTAAGGATCCTACAGAGACACTGGTGACACGAAGTTTTGTTTTCATCTTTCCTTTCTCCTAATTGAGTCTTGTCTCAATAGACCGTTGAATACATTTTCAAAAGAAAAGTCTTTGAAAATAGTTTGTGGTACAGGATCAGTCAGTCAAATAATTTAAATTTAAAGAGGTTTTATTTTTCATAAATATATATATTTTTCATCACAGCTGGAAATTGCTTTAGCAATTCCAGCTTCAAATGAGTGATAAATAAATACAACTCTTACTCACCAATTACCCACCAATAGAGAGTTTACTGTAAACCCGAATGTTGCTGACAAAATTTAATAGTATTGTATTGTTTGACTTTGAGGATTGAGTAAGGCATTTGCAGTTGAGTTTATTACCAAATCTTGTGATAAAGTTATATTAATTTGAAACTTCAGTGTGTCCTCAAGTGACCTTGGCTGAACCATTAATGTAACTATCCACACCCGTAACCTTTGATGATCAGGTAATAATTAATACGTGCTATTATGACTGAGTACAGATAGTAAATGTCAACATTTAATGGCAATATTACACACTTGCACTTCTGTATAGGCATCACTTGAGTGTTATTGGCTATTGAAAAATATATTATGTGGCAAAGTAAATACAATATTTCACACTATCAATATTGTTTCTGTGATTATGGTGTAATGTTGTAAATTGCGGGGACAAAAGCCAACATCTCATTCCACCAGTGTATCACATTGTTACTCACTGTCCTCAAAGGTCATTGTCATTTCTAAACTTATAAAATATGAATTAACGACTTACTTACTTCGTCAACAGTGCGGCATTTAAGAGTATGGACAGCAGAATCAACAACAGCTAGGTCGTCGCGCAACGAGTGCAACAAATAAGTCCCCTTAAGAACAGGAAAAAACATGTATAAACTAATGAGGTTATATGTACTAATAGTTTTTGTTATAAAGTACCACACTGCACAGCCTTTACCGGATGGCTGTTCTTCGCTGGTTACTTATCAGACTTCACTGAGAAGCCTGGTGTCCACCACCAGATTCCCTGCTTGTAGTTCTGTAGATATGGAGAATGAGAGGTTGGTTTGTGAGGTGACCACATATGCTGACAACATGAATATCTTCTGTCCGTCCAGTGATGTATGTTATCCTGCTGATGAAATGCCAGGCAGACACTGCCCTAACAAAACCTGTTACCCTCTACGTCATGTGTATGATAACGCCGCCATACAATATGACTGTGTGTGTCAGCCACCACAAAGAAACATTGCCATATTGGCTTTTCCTGAATGGACAAAGTGGAGAGACACTCTACCAAATCAACACTTGAATAGTCAGCGGCGTTTGGAAGGAGACAGTACCTGTGTGCCACATGAATACAAACACCAAAGTAAGTTAGCAGGATTAATTGTTCTGTTAAGTAAGTCATTTCACTGCGAAGCACGACTAAAGTCGTTTTTATCTGTTTTATTAACAGTTATTGTGAACGAAATGAGTGCTAAAAATGAAGATTTGCAAATGTTTGGTCTTAAATTAAACAAATATGAGTAGGCTAATTTCAGTAGGTGGAAATGTAAGTAAGATATCATAGCTGCAGAGGGGTAAACCGTTAATACATATGGGTAGAGTGGTTAATAAAGCTCTATGGATTATATTACAAAATTGGCGGGGGCCCTATGGTAGTGGTTAGCACCGCTGCCTTTCACGCCAGAGCTCGGGGTTCGGTTCCAGGTCTTGGCGGCTTGAAAGAAACAAAAATGTTTCTTCCCCATCCACGTGTGAAAGTCAGTATTGTGGGGAGCCTCGGTAACCGAGAGGTAGCGTGCTCGGCATCAGACCGCCAGGGGCTCGAATTTCGAATTCTGTGTCTGGAGGACAGTGTCATCTCAATCATCTCACCATCCTCAGGAGGTTCTCCTGGCCCAGTTTAGCCTATATGTGCACAAAGGTGGCCTAAAGCCCGATTCATTTCATTTCATTTATATTACAAAATAAATACAATTTTCAGTGACATAAAAAGTCAGAATTTAACAGATACTAACTAATAGTTCTTATAGCCATGCTAACACTGTTATTGAAGGATGTCCACAATTTTTTTGTTTTTGCAGATGTCAGCACGTTCCATGAAGATTGCAGTGAACTCAGGAATGAGATTGGAGCCAGTAGCGGGGTGTACACCATCTATATTGAGAGCGATGATCAATACATTGATGTGTACTGTGACATGGAATTTGATGAAGGTGGCTGGGTGGTGAGAGAAACAACTTCTAGAAATAAATTGTTTATTTGTGTATTGCGTTTAATTTGATACTAATTGTATGTATTGTCAGTAGTTACTGTAGTTCCAATTTCCGTGATGTAAAACCTCGTTTCCCAAAGCACTAAAAATAAAAAAACGGATATTACCACACCATACAATGAAGTGTGTAACCGTCTGATGATCATAGCCTTCTAAAATACCTCCAGAAACTAAATTTTTTTGCCATAATTTATGTTACATATTCGTTTCCATAATCAATAATGTAAATATTTGAATAACCATGATAGCACGCGCCACACAATGTTGGAGATTTAACTGATTATCTGATTATGTGGAAATATAAACTTTTACTACGCTTACTTTAATATCAAAATTAATTGTGGGTTAGATATTAATGTCAATAATTGTTTTTCGTTTTGAAATTTTAGGTCATTCAACGGCGTCAGGATGGATCCCAACAATTTGATAAAACATACCAAGAGTTTGCTGATGGTTTTGGCGAAATCACTTCAGAATTTTGGCTTGGTAAGGTACTTCACCAATATATACATAAATACATATACATATATACATAAGCAATATTAAAATACATAAAGCCCATATATATATATAATATAAATTGCAGGAAATGATAACTTAAATCGCCTCACTAACCAAAAGGATCACGAATTGTTCATTAGACTGGAAGACTGGGATGGAGAAACAAGAACAGCTGGTTACTCTATATTTAGTGTTGGCTCTTCAGAATCTAATTACGTGCTACAGGTTGCAGGATATAGCGGCGATGCTGGTGAATAAACTTTGATCATATAATTTACCACAATAGACAAAACATCTATTTGCTTGAAACTATCTATCGATGGTAGAATTGATGCAAATGTGTTTGTTTTGTTGTTACAGGAGATGGTCTCTCTTTCTCTTCAGGAATGAAATTCAGCGCAAAAGATCGAGATTTAGATACTTGGCCATCTGACTGTTCTGTGCGTTTTGCATCAAACAGTGGATGGTGGTTCAAGGCGTGTTCCACTAGTAATCTTAACGGCCATTACATCACTAGTAACTATGAAGATGCTAGAAACAGTTACAATTACCCCACAGGTATATTCTGGGACCTATGGAGAGGCAGGTTTTATTCAATGATGAAAACTGAGATGATGATACGACCGAAATAAAGGACTCCTGACCTGATGTAGAATCATTCCACTATTCGCTGTACAAAATCTCTCAAAGTTATTATTTCTGAACTGTCGCTGATAAAAATGGATCATTTCAATGGCTGTTAATGGCAGCCATTTTGTTCTGGACCTCTAGATGACATTGAAACGTAAAAATAATCATTTTAATGAAATAAGGGCATTGAACTTAATCCAAAATAGGTTATTACGTTAGAAGCCTATTCCAGTAGTATGGTAGGTGCAAGTATAATGGGATTAACGGTAAAAAATGATCATTCATTAATTATGCATGAGGGGTGGGGTCCTCATTGCTTATGCATGAGGACCATTGAGGGATCAACTACGTAATAATTAGGATTATGTATATGGTTGTTTTAATTAGAGGTGAGTTCATCTGATAGGGTTAATCTATTTAGTATGGTTTATTAACCTGAATGAATGTTTAAATGTTCTCAATCCCATTAGTACTATATTCACGTGTCCATCATTGTGAATGAGCTGATCTAAAATGCTGTTCCCATTTATGCTGGGATGAAAACGTTTTATCCGATTTGTGTTCCTGAATTTGTTTTTCCGGTTCTTTAGTGAATGAGTAATAAACATTCACTCACTAAACAAAAAATAGTACTTTAGTGCTATGAAATGCAATAATTGTGTTCACATTTTTAGAATGACCGTTTAGACAAAATATATTATTTGAAGAATTTATTAAAAGTTGACTTTGCTGCTGGATTTCCACCGCAAATATATAAAAATACTGTGCAAGCACGCAAACATCCTGGGTTGATATCGTGGCTCAAAATGGCCACACTTTTGACATGTCCGCAGCCAGTAGCCTGCAGCCTTCGGAGGAACCTGAAGGCATGTCCCCCTAAATTAAGGGAGACTGCCTATTTCTCCCTGGTCAGATCATCCTTAGAATATTCTTCAGCAGTTTGGGACCCCTTTAGACAAAAAGACATTGATAAATTAGAAAAAATTCAAAGAGCAGCAGCAAGATTTGTCACCCAAAATTATAGACAAACAGCCAGTGTGACATCTCTCATTCAGAACTTGGGCTGGACTGACTTGAAAACAAGACGAAAAAAATTCTAGGGTTTTATGTATGTTCAAAATTTTAAATGAGATAGTTGAAATTACTATCAATGACCGTTTAATCCCAGCAGATAGAAGAACACGTGGTGGGCACAATCAGGCTTATAAACACATCAGAGCTAACACCACACTGGGACAAAATTCTTTTTGGCATCGAACTATCCCTGATTGGAATTCTCTTCCGGCAGCTGCCACAGAATCGAAAACTGTGGCAGCATTCAAGAGTCAGCTGGTCGACTAGATCTGCCAGCCTCTTTCCCCCCCTCCAGCCTGATACTCCACAATGGAGGGCTGCTGGAGTATTTACTCAAAGTCAAAGCCCCCAAAACGTATATATACAGTAGACTCTCACCATAACGGTCAGATCATCAATCAGGTCAGACCGCCTTGGCGGTCAAATTTTTTGGCCCGAATATGTTTTTAGTGAAAGACATATCAAAGGCGATCAAAAATGCAATCAGATCGCCATTATGGATTATGGCCATACTTTTGTGGCAAAATAGATCACTCAGGTTAAAATAAGTATTTTGTGGTGGTGATTTTTTTGAAGGTGAATAAAATAAAATCTGTCACACACCTTCCCACACAAACAATACACATAATAGCAGCATGGTTAATTCCTTGCTGATAACGTTTGCCACAGCTTACACATTTAAAAGAGCACTGGTTTGGGTTTGGAACAGGACGACAATTTCGAAATATTGCAGCTCATCAAATTGCAAGACAACTTGGACCAAAACAAGATCTGCTACTCTTCCAGTATCTCGTACTTTGACAGGTTCGAACACCGTGTTTGGCAACAGTATCCAGAGGATAACTCTGCACTGAAGCTACTCTCTGGCTCTAAGACTAATGAATGAAATATAACTAAATATGCGATTCAACCTATTGAAAACTTTGTTGTAAGACTGTATGGTTTATTCACTATGAAAACATGTATAAACAACAATTTGACTGATCTACCATTGTTAGTTTTCGAGATATTGGTAAAAGTTTGCTTTTAGGTAATGTGGTAATCATTTGCATTATCCTATAACAAATCACATTTAAAAAAAAAAAATAATAACAGATTTTATCAAAAATATGTCGTATTTTGTGTTTAAATGCAAGAGCGAATCCAGATTGTGTGGGTGACGCCGCCTCAAAAATTAGTGTTTGTACATTCAAGCCAGTTTAGTGCAGTTTTTATATTAATTTGGCAAAAGAGGGCTGTGTGAACAACCCCCATCCCCCCTCACACACGCCGCATTGATCCACATATGTTTTTATTAAAATACTTGGTAATTTAATTTTAAGTTTAGAAGACAGATTTGGTTAAAAATAAGGGGAAAAATAAGGTAGGGTTGAAAATACGCCGTCAATTTGAGCCAATTAACCCTTTAACCGCCAAATTAATCAATCGGAATTTTCACTCACTTGACGCGATCCACAACTTCAAGTGAGTGAAAAGTATTCTGATTTGACAAAATGGAGGTCAGCTGTTTTCAAATTTTGCTGATTGATATCACATTTTATCTTTAACATGTTTAAAAGGTGGTACCTAATGTGCTAATAAAAAATGAAAACCCGAATATGCGGCACCGGCGGTTAAAGGGTCTACTCAATTTAGGGCACTTTTCATAATACTTTGTCGACAAAGTGGGTATGAGTCCTCAACACACTATGGATCCGTCCCTGTTTTGATTAAATAAACTGCTAAAAGCATTAATAAACAGTTTTGTAGACATCGTTGGTAAAACTTTTTTTTTTAAATAATTACCGGCACTAGACTTTTTTTAATATAAGGGGGGGGGGTTGAAAATGCCCTGAACGAAGCCTTTATGTTACAGTTACTAGGTGGTCCCCCTTTCAATATAGATAAGTATACCATTGTGCATTTTTGTACCAAACGCGGTGCTTTTATCACAGTTTAAACCATTTTATTTAATTTAGTGCACTTTTACAATAATCTGGCGAAAAAAGCGGTGTGAGCCCCCGTGCACTATGGATTCGCCCCTGTTTTGTTTAAATAAACTGCTAGACATAATTTTATGAAACATAAATATTTTTCTTATAATAACCAGAATTTATTGAAAAAAATAGTACAGATACAGCTTGGTTGCCCTTCCAATATGAATCAGTATATAGTGCAGCTCTGTACCTATTATTTCAGAAAAAAATCCCCAATTCCCTAACTTGTGAAAAATATGCAAACCACCATGCAAGTGCAAAAGACAATGTCATGCATCATCAGTGGATTAATGGGGCTGCAATGTATTTTTTTGGGTTATATAAACTCAAGTTTTCCACGATGTTTTTCTATGTCTTTTGTTCAAAAACACCCGCGGTCGACGGCCGGTCGGCTGGCGGTGCGCGAGGTTTAATGTCGACCGTATCTCTCTTTTACCCGAAAAAGTCCCATGTGACAGGGGCTTCAGGGGTGAACATAGAGCTAATGTTTGACTGGCCCGGTCCCGATTATATTCGAGTTTCATTTTATCGGCACATTAAATACGATCTGTCAGACATGTTAAAGATAAAACGTGGCATCGATCAACAAGATTTCAAAATCGTTCACCTCCATTTTGTCAAATCTGAATAATTTTCACTCACTTGAAGTTGTGGATCGCGTCAGCGAGACACAACTTCAAGTGAGTGAAAATTCCAATTATATAACTTGAAAACAAAAAGTCATGCTTACTACGAGGCACGGCCATGTATACAAAGCAGTGTTCATATCTAAATATTACAGAGTAAGTACTAATTTAATAATTTATTTCCAATATTTAAATTCCAACCCACTTGAAGTTGTGTCTCGCTACCGCGACCCACAGTTTCAAGTGGGTGAAAATTACTCTTTTTTTCCTAATTTGAGACCATGCATTTCGATACCATGATAAAAAAGTATCGAAAACGAGTAGGGTCGTGCTTAGCGCTTAAAGGGTTATATTAAACGTGATAAAACCTATAAGCTGAATATTAGCCCTTAAAGCGCTCAAATACTTACGTATAAACCATGGAGACTAAAGGGTTTTTTCCAATTTAAAATTATCATAAATGTCTTAGTTAGCTCTTTCTGATTCATTTGAATACCTATGTTATAGGTCTACGGCCATTATAAATATTTTCATTCTTACAGCGCGGGGACCGACTTTAGAATCTGACGTCAGAATCTGACGTCTGTAGACTTTAGATTCTGACGACTAAAGTCTGTCCCCGTGCTGTAAGGGTTGGCATGTTGGTATGCAAGGAGAAATAATGTACTATTGTTCGCTTATAAGCTTCAGCACAGAGGTGTGGATACAGTTATTGTCACATACCATGCATAAGCACATAACATACGAAATGCCTAATATTGATTTTTTAACCCTTAGGCCTACAGCGCTGAAATATATTTGTACAAACCACTGAGAACAAAGGGGTTTTTCCATTTAAAGTCAACATAAATATCTTCAATTAATTACCTATGTTATGGGTCTCGGCCATTATGCTGGTGGTCACTAGTGTCAACGCATATATTGATAGTACTCGGCTTATATGTTTTATAATGTTCACAATAGATAGCAGTATGTAATTCGGCAAACTTGAAATTTTCTATGATTTCTTCACAGGTATTATGTTCATTAACAACAGTAATATATTGTAGGGCAGTAGGTGGCCTCTACCTATGACAACCAGTCAGTGGCAAACCGGGATAGGTTTCCCATGCTGGAATTAAGGCAATCAAAAAATGTGTGCATATGATAAAGCCTACACTGGGCTATCAGTTAGTGTCACTGTCACTGTCACTGAAGTAGAGACACTGGTGACACGAAGTTTTGTTTTCATCTTTCTTTTCTTCTAATTGAGTCTCAATACGACCGTTGTATACATTTTCAAACGAAAAGTCTTTGGAAATAGTTTGTGGTACATGATCAGTAAGTCAAATAATTTAAATTTAAGGAGGTTTTATTTTTCATAATTATATATATTTTTCATCATTTGAAGCTGGAAATTGCTTTAGCAACTCCAGCTTCAAATGAGTGATGAATAAATACAACTCTTACCCACCAATTACCCACCAATTGAGAGTTTACTGTAAGCCCGAATGTTGCTGACAAAATTTAATAGTATTGTATTGTTTGACTTCGAGGATTGAGTAAGGCATTTGCAGTTGAGTCTATTACCATATCTTGTGGTAAAGTTATATTAATTTTAAAGTTCAGTGTGTCCTCGAGTGACCTTGGCTGGACCATTAATGTAATTATGCACACCCGTAACCTTTGATAATCAGGTAATAATTAATACGTGCTATTATAACTGAGTACAGATAGTAAATGTCAACATTGAATGGCAATATTACACACTTGCACTTCTGTATAGGCATCACTTGAGTGTTCTTGGCTATTGAAAAATATATTATGTGGCAAAGTAAATACAATATTTCACACTATCAACATCAATATTTTTTCTGTGATTATGGTGTAATGTTGTAAATTGCGAGGACAAAGGCCAACATATCATTACATCAGTGTATCACATTGGTACTCACTGTCCTCAAAAGGTCATTGTCATTTCTAAACTAATAAAATATGAATTAGCGACTTACTTACTTCGTCAACAGTGACGCATTTAAGGGTATGGACAGCAGAGTCAACAACAGCTGGGTCGTCGCGCAAAGAGTGAAACAAATAAGTCTCCTTAAGAACAGGAAAAAAAACATGTATAAACGAATAAGGTTATATGTACTACTATTCTCTGTTATAAAGTACCACACTGCACAGCCTCTACCTGATGGCTGTTCTTCGCTGGTTACTTATCAAACTTCACTGTGAAGCCTGGTGTCCACCACCAGATTCCCTGTTTGTAGCTCTGTAGATATGGAGAATGAGAGGTTGGTTTGTGAGGTGACCACATTTGCTGACAACATGAAGATCGTCTGTCCGTCCAGTGATGTATGTTATCCTGCTGATGAAATGCCAGGCAGACACTGCCCTAACAAAACCTGTTACCCTCTACGTCATGTGTATGATAACGCCGCCATACAATATGACTGTGTGTGTCAGCCACCACAAAGAAACATGGCCATATTGTCTTTTCCTCAATGGACAATGTGGGAAGACACTCTACCAAATCAACACCTAAATTGTCAGCGGCGTTTGAAAGGAGACAGTACATGTGTGCCACATGAATACAAACACCAAAGTAAGTTAGCAGGATTAATTGTTTTGTTAAGTAAGTCATTTCACCGCCAAGCACGACTGAAGTTGTTTTTATCTGTTTTAATAACAGTTATTGTGAACGAAATGAGTGCTAAAAATCAAGATTTGCAAATGTTTGGTCTCAATTTAAACAAATATGAGTAGGCTAATTAAAGTAGGTGGAGCGCTATGGAATATATTATAAAAGAAATGCAATTTCCAGTGACATAATAGGTTAGAACTTCACAGATACTACCTAATAGTTCTTATAGTCATGTTAACACTGTTATTAAATGATGTCCACATTTTTATTGTTTTTCAGATGTCAGCACGTACCATGAAGATTGCAGTGAACTCAGGAATGAGGTTGGAGCCAGTAGCGGGGTGTACACCATCTATATTGAGAGCGATGATCACTACATTGATGTGTACTGTGACATGGAATTTGATGAAGGTGGCTGGGTGGTGAGAGAAACAACTTCTAGAAATAAATTGTTTATTTGTTTATTGCGTCTAATTTGATAGTAAGGGTCATGTATTGTCAGTATTGATTGTAGTTCTGATTTCCAGGACCATCGCGACTATCCCAAAGCACTAAAAATACAAAAAACGTACAATGTAGTTACCAAACCGTACAATGTAGTGTGTAACCATCTGATGATCATAGCCCATTAAAATACCTTCGAAAACTAAATTTGGCGTTTTTCCATAATTTTTGGTCTATATTCGTTTTAAATATCAACAATGAATTGTGAGTAAGATATTAATAACATTAATTATTTTTCGTTTTTAAATTTTAGGTCATTCAACGGCGTCAGGATGGATCTCAACAATTCAATAAAACATACCAAGAGTTTGCTGATGGTTTTGGCGAAATCACTTCAGAATTTTGGCTTGGTAAGGTACTTCACCAATATATATATAAATACATATACACATATACATAATCAATATTAAAATATATAAAGCCCCTATATAGGGCCTAAGACATATATATATATATATTTATATATATATATAAATTGCAGGAAATGATAACTTACATCGCCTCACTAACCAAAAGGATCACGAATTGTTCATTAGACGACTGGAAGACTGGGATGGAGAAATTAGAACAGCTGGTTACTCTATATTTAGTGTTGGCTCTTCAGAATCTAATTACGTGCTACATGTTGCAGGATATAGCGGCGAAGCTGGTGAATAAACTTTGATTATATAATTTACCACAATAGACAAAACAAAACATCATTTGCTTGCAAATATTGGCTTGTAATTTTTTATCGATGGTAGAATTGATGAAAATGTGTTCGTTTTGTTGTTACAGGAGATGGTCTATCTTTCTCTACAGGAATGAAATTCAGCGCAAAAGATCGAGATTTAGATACTTGGCCATATGACTGTTCTGTGCGTTTTGCATCAAACAGTGGATGGTGGTTCAAGGCGTGTTCCACTTGTAATCTTAATGGCCATTACATCACAAGTAACTATGATAATGCTAGAAACAGCTACAGTTACCCCAAAGGTATATTCTGGGACCTATGGAGAGGCAGGTACTATTCAATGATGAAAACTGAGATGATGATACGACCGAAATAAAGGACTCCTGACTCGATGTAGAATTATTCCACTATTCGCTGTACAATGTCTCTCAAAGTTTTTATTTCTGAACTGTCGCTGATGAAAATGGATCATTTCAATGGCTGTTAATGGCAGCCATCTTGTTCTGGACCTCTTGATGACATTAAAACGTAAAAATAACCATTTTAATGAAATAAGTTCATTGAAGGTAATCCAAAATAGGTTATTACTTTAGAAGCCTATTCCAGTAGTATGATAGGTGCAAGTATAATGGTATTCACGTTAAAAAATGATCATTTATCAATTATGCATGAGGGGTGGGGTCCTCATTTCTTATGCATGAGTGCCATTGAGGGGTCAACTACGTAATAATTAGGATTATGTATATGGTTATTTTAATTAGAGGTGAGTTCAGCTGATAGGATCAATCTATTTATTGTGGTTTATTACCCTTGAATGAATGTTTGAATGTTCTCAATCCTATTAGTACTATATCCACGTGTCCATCATTGTGAATGAGCTAAGCTAAAATGTTGCTCCAATTTATGCTGGGATAAAACTTACGTTTTATCCGATTTATGTTCCTGAATTTGTTTTCCCGGTTTTTAGATGAATGAGTAATAAACATTCATTCACTAAACAAAAAATAGTACTTTAGTGCTATGAAATGCAATATTTGTGTTCACATTTTTAGAATGACCGACAAACTATAAGAGTGAAAAATTTATTAAAAGTTGACTTTGCTGCTAGATTCCCACCGTAAATATATAAAAATACGTTGCAAGCAC
Source organism: Flabesymbios commensalis (assembly GCA_964017125.1). Taxonomy (NCBI): domain Eukaryota; kingdom Metazoa; phylum Annelida; class Polychaeta; order Terebellida; family Flabelligeridae; genus Flabesymbios; species Flabesymbios commensalis. Next base: position 37,127 of record CAXHKU010001006.1, on the reverse strand, counting down.
ACAAACATCCCGGGCTGATGTCGTGGCTCAAAATGGCCACACATTTGAAATGTCCGCAGCCAATAGCATGCAAATCCCCAAAGCGTATATATACAGTATACTCTCACAATAGCGGTCAGGTCAGGTCAGACCGCCTTGGCGGTCAATTTTTTAGGCCCGAATTTGTTTTCAGTGAAAGACATATCAAAGACGATCAAAAATGCAGTCAGATCGCCATACTGGATTATGGCCATACTTTTGTGGCAAAATAGATCACTCACGTTACTGCGGTCAAAATATGTATTTTCACTATACCAGTTTGTCGTGGTGGTGATTTTTTTGAAGGTGAATAAAATAAAATCTGTCACACACCTTCCCACACATACAATACAAATACCTTAATTATAAGGTGCGCTAGTGGCATGTCTCTGAAAGCTAGCCTTGCCAAAATATTATTCACCCTTTACACATTTAAATATAATTTTTTTTGTCCTATTAATTCGGTATAACAAATGACTTTTCGAAAATGATAACTTTAGTGGATACTGTGATAAAAAATATTGTGTCTCTTGAAAATGGCAAAACTAATATGCAAGCACAATTTATTTTTAATTGGATGCAAATTGCAAATATATTATCAATTTCACGAGGAACCAAACCCTAGCATGTCTCAACAGACACATAATACAATCATAATTATTTAAAAAATAAATACTATAGGCCTAAAAGATTTTGACTGTGGTCATTAGTAGACCATGGGCTGAAAGTCCAGACCACTCCCTCCCTTGGTAAATTTGTAGACCATAAGTTTTTTCATCATTTCATGTGCTTATAGCAGCATGGTTAATCCTTTGCTGATAACGTTTGCAGCAGCTTACACATTCAAAAGAGCGCTGGTTTGCGTTTGGAACAGGACGACAATTTCGAAATATTGCAGCTCATCAAATTGCAAGACAACTTGTACCAAAACAAGATCTGCTACTCTTCCAGCATCTCGTACTTTGACAGGTTCGAACACCGTGTCTTAGTTTTATGGTCATGGGAAGACAAGTGCATAGAATGTTTGGCAACAGTATCCTGAGGAGAACCCTCCACTGAAGCTACTCTCTGGCTCTAAGACGAACGAATGAAAAATAAATGAATATGCGATTCAACCTATTAAAAACTTTGTTGTAAGACTGTATGGTTTATTCACTATGAAAACATGCATAGACAACAATTTCACTGACCTACCATTGTTAGTTTTCTAGATATTGGTAAAAGTTTGCTTTTAGGTAATGTGGTAATCATTTGCATTATCTTATAACAAATCACATTTAAAAAATAGCAAAATAATAACAGATTGTATCAAAAATATGTCGTATTTTGTGTTTAAATGCAAGAGCGAATCCAGATTGTGTGGGTGACGCCGCCTCAAAAATTACTGTTTGTACATTCAAGCCAGGTTAGTGCAGTTTTTATATTAATTTGGCAAAACAGGAGTGTGTGAAACCCCCGCCCCCCCCCCACCCCGCATTGATCCGCATCTGTTTTGATTAAAATACCTACTAATTTAATTTTAAGTTTTGAAGACAGATTTGGTGGGACATATTTCTTGGGGAAAAATAAGGTAGGGTTAAAAATGCGCCGAGCGAAGCCCTTACACTACAGCTACAAGGCGCTTCCCCTCCCCGTATGGATTAGTAGGGCCTATGCTATATCATTCTGTAGCTTTGTTCAAAATGTTGTGCTTTTATCACAATTTAAGGCATAGTTTACCATTGTGCATTTTTGTACCAAACGCGGTGCATTATCATAGTTTCAACCATTTTATTCAATTTAGTCCACTTTTATAATAATTTGTCAAAAATGGGTGTGAGCTCCCCCCCCCCCCCACGCACTATGGATTCGCTCCTGTTTTGTGTAAATAAACTGCTAAAAGCATAATTAAACAGTTTTGTAGACATAATTTTATAAAACATATATATTCTTTTATAGTTACTTTAAAAAAAAAATAATACAGCTACAGGTTGGTTGCCCCTCCAATATGGATCAGTATATGCTAGTGCAGCTCTGTACCTAATATTTCAGAAAACTTCCCCCAACTTGTGAAAAATATGCAAACCACCATGCAAGTGCAAAGAACAATGTCATGCATCATCAGTGGATTAATGGGATTTCAATCAATGGGGTTTTTTTGGGGTTATATAAACTCAAACTTTTTTAATAAAAATTAAAGGCGGGCTAAAAAGTACCGAAAACCAGTCGTGCTCAGCGCTTAAAGGGTCAATATAAACATAATAAAACCTAGGCCTATAAGCTGAATATTATCCATTAAAGCGCTGAAATACTTAAGCATAAACCATGGAGACCAAAGGGTTTTCTCAATTTGAAATTTTTATAAATATCTTAGTTAGCTGTTATAGGTCTACGGCCATTATAAATATTTTCATTCTTACAGCGCGGGGACCGACTTTAGACGTCAGAATCTGAGGTCCACAGACGTCAGATTCTGACGACTAAGTCTGTCCCCGTGCTGTGAGGGTTGGCATGTTGGTACTATGCAAGGAGACATAGTGTACTATGGTCCGCTCATAAGGTTCAGCACAGAGGTGTGGATACAGTTATTGTCACATAACATGCATAAGCACATAACATACGAAATGCCTAATATTGATTTTATTAACCCTTAGGCCTACAGCGCTGAAATATATTTTTACAAACCACTGAGAACAAAGGGGTTTTTCCACTTAAAGTCAACATAAATATCTTTAATTGAATATCTATGTTATGGGTCTCGGCCATTATACATTTTTATTTCGTTCAGTGCGGGCATCAAGACGTCTGAATCTGCACTGCAAGGGTTCATCCTCCCCCCCCCCTACGTTGGCCCACTATTGTACCAGCAACGGATCAGCTTACCGTGCATGTTGGTGGTCACTAGTGTAAACGCATATATTAATAGTTCTCGGCTTATATGTTTTATCATGTCCACAATAAGATAGCAGTATGTAATTCGGAAAACTTGAAATTTCCTTATGATTTCTTCACAGGTATTATGTACATTAACAACAGTAATATATTGTAGGGCAGTATTGTAGATTAGGCGGGGGCCCTGGTGCAGTGGTTAAAGCTGCCTGCGTGGAGATCGAGGGCTCGCTCTCCCGTTGTGCAATTCAAGTTTAAAAAAACACAATATTTCCACCCAGCTGATAAAGATTGAATATTGTGAGGAGCCTCCGTGACCGAGAGGTAGCGTTATCGGCCTCAGACCGCCAGGGCCCGAATTTTGAATCATGTGTGTGGAGGACAGTGTCACCACATTCATCTCACCATCCTCAGAAGGTTCCCACAGCGCAGTTTAGCCTATATGTGCGCGAAGGTGGCCTAAAAACCTATTTATTTCATTAATCTCCTAGACGGTGGCCTCTACCGATGACAACCAGTCAGTGGCGAACCCGGATAGGTTTTCGATGGTATGCTGGAATTAAGGCAATCAAACTATGTGTGCATATGATAAAGCCTACACTGGGCTATCAGTGAGTGTCACTGTCACTGAAGTAGAGACACTGGTGAAATGAAGTTTTGTTTTCATCTTTCTTTTCTTCTAATTGAGACTTGTCTCAATACGACCGTTGTATACATTTTCAAATGAAGTCTTTGAAAATAGTTTGTGGTACAGGATCAGTCGGTCAAATAATTTAAATTTAAAAAGGTTTTATTTTTCATAAATATATATATATTTTTCATCATTTGAAGCTGGAAATTGCTTTAGCAATTCCAGCTTCAAATGAGTGATAAATAAATACAACTCTTACCCACCAATTACCCACCAATTGAGAGTTTAATGTAAACCCGAATGTTGCTGACAAAATTTAATAGTATTGTATTGTTTGACTTTGAGGATTGAGTAAGGCATTTGCAGTTGAGTCTATTACCAAATCTTGTGATAAAGTTATATTAATTTTAAAGTTCAGTGTGTCTTTAAGTGACCTTGGCTGGACCATTAATGTAACTATGCACACCCGTGACCTTTGATAATCAGGTAATAATTAATACGTGCTATTTTAACTGATTACAGATAGTAAATGTCAACATTTAATGGGAATATTACACACTTGCACTTCTGTATAGGCATCACTTGAGTGTTCTTGGCTATTGAAAAATATATTATGTGGCAAAGTAAATACAATATTTCACACTATCAACATCAATATTTTTTCTGTGATTATGGTGTAATGTTGTAAATTGCGTGGACAAAAGCCAACATCTCATTCCACCAGTGTATCACATTGCTACTCACTGTCCTCAAAGGTCATTGTCATTTCCAAACTTATAAAATATGAATTAATGACTTACGTGCTTCGTCAACAGTGAGGCATTTCAGAGTATGGACAGCAAAATCAACAACAGCTGGGTCGTCACGCAACGAGTGCAACAAATAAGTCTCCTTAAGAGCAGGAAAAAAAACATGTATAAACGAATGAGGTTATATGTACTAATATTTTCTGTTATAATGTACCACACTGCACAGCCTCTACCTGATGGCTGTTCTTCGCTGGTTACTTATCAGACTTCGCTGAGAATCCTGGTGTCCACCACCAGATTCCCTGCCTTTAGTTCTGTAGATATGGAGAATGAAAGGATGGTTTGTGAGGTGACCACATATGCTGACAACATGAAGATCTTCTGTCCGTCCAGTGATGTATGTTATCCTGCTGATGAAATGCCAGGCAGACACTGCCCTAACAAAACCTGTTACCCTCTACGTCATGTGTATGATAACGCCGCCATACAATATGACTGTGTGTGTCAGCCACCACAAAGAAACATGGACATATTGTCTTTTCCTCAATGGACACAGTGGGAAGACACTCTACCAAATCAACACTTAAATAGTCAGCGGCGTTTGGAAGGAGACAGTACCTGTGTGCCACATGAATACAAACACCAAAGTAAGTTAGCAGGATTAATTGTTTTGTGAAGTAAGTCATTTCACCGCTAAGCACGACTCAAGTCGTTTTTATCTGTTTTAATAACAGTTATTGTGAACGAAATGAGTGCTAAAAATCAATATTTGCAAATGTTTGGTCTCAATTTAAACAAATATGAGTAGGCTAATTTAAGTAGGTGGAGCTCTATGTATTATATTACAAAAGAAATGCAATTTCCAGTGACATAAGAAGTTAGAACTTCACAGATACTACCTAATAGTTCTTATACTCATGTTAACACTGTTATTACATGATGTCCACAATTTTATTGTTTTTTAGATGTCACCACGTTCCATGAAGATTGCAGTGAACTCAGAAATGAGATTGGAGCCAGTAGCGGGGTGTACACCATCTATATTGAGAGCGATGATCACTACATTGATGTGTACTGTGACATGGAATTTGATGAAGGTGGCTGTATTGATTGTAGCTCCGATTTCCAGGACCATCGCGACCATCCAAATGAAATGAATCGGGCTTTAGGCCACCTTTGTGCACATATAGGCTAAACTGGGCCAGGAGAACCTCCTGAGGATGGTGAGATGATTGAGATGACACTGTCCTCCAGACACAGGATTCGAAATTCGAGCCCTGGCGGTCTGAGGCCGAGCACGCTACCTCTCGGTCACGGAGGCTCCCCACAATACTAACTTTCACACGTGGATGGGGAAGAAACAATTTTGTTTCTTTCAAACCGCCGAGACCGGGAACCGAACCCCGGACTCTGGCGTGAAAGGCAGCGGTGCTAACCACTACCCTAGGGCCCCCGCCCCGCGACCATCCAAAAGCACTAAAAATACAAAAAAAACGTACAGTGTAGTGTGTAACCATCTGATGATCATAGCCCTTTAAAATACCTTCAAAAACTAAATTTTGCGTTTTTCCATAATTTTTGTTCCATATTCGTTTTCAATATCAACAATGAATTGTGAGTTAGATATTAATGTCATTAAATATTTTTCGTTTTGAAATTTTAGGTCATTCAACGGCGTCAGGATGGATCTCAACAATTTGATAAAACATACCAAGAGTTTGCTAATGGTTTTGGTGAAATCACTTCAGAATTTTGGCTTGGTAAGGTAGGCCTACATCACCAATATGATGGATATATGATAGATATTTATTGACGACGGTAAGTCTATGCAGACTTATGCGTCATTGAAATAAACATATGTACAAGACTATATACAACAGGATTAGTTCCGTAAAATATGCATGCTAAGTTAACCTAAACATGTTAAAATCAAACGACATTATATACTAAAACAAGCACAAAAAATATGCATGAGAACTATTTAAAATACCCTATAGTTAAACAGCATTGGCATAATATTTTTAAGTTTATACATATACATATAAACATAATCAATATTAAAATATATAAATCCCATATATAGGGCCTAAGACATATATATATATTTATATATATATATAAATTGCAGGAAATGATAACTTACATCGCCTCACTCACCAAAAGGATCACGAATTGTTCATTAGACTGGAAGACTGGGATGGAGAAACTAGAACCGCTGGTTACTCTATATTTAGTGTTGGCTCCTCAGAATCTAATTACGTGCTACAGATTGCAGGATATAGCGGCGATGCTGGTGAATAAACTTTGATTATATAATTTACCACAATAGACAAAACATCTATTTGCTTGCAAATAATGGCTTGTAAGTATATATCGATGGTAGAATTGATGAAAATGTGTTTGTTTTGTTGTTATAGGAGATGGTCTCTATTTCTCCACAGGAATGAAATTCAGCGCGAAAGATCGAGATTTAGATACTTGGTCATCTGACTGTTCTGTGCGTTTTGCATCAAACAGTGGATGGTGGTTCAAGGCGTGTTCCACTAGTATAGTAATCTTAACGGCCATTACATCACTAGTAACTATGAAGATGCTAGAAACAGTCACAATTACCTCAAAGGTATATTCTGGGACCTATGGAGAGGCAGGTACTATTCAATGATGAAAACTGAGATGATGATACGACCGAAATAAAAGACTCCTGACTTGATGTAGAATTATTCCACTATTCGTTGTACAATGTCTCTCAAAGTTATTATTTCTGAACTGTCCCTGATAAAAAATCATGGGTCATTTCAATGGCTGTTAATGGCAGCCGTCTTATTCTGGACCTCTAGATGACATTAAAACGTAAAAATAGCCATTTCAATGAAATAAGTGCATTGAAGCTAATTCAAAATAGGTTATTACGTTAGAAGCCTATTCCAGTAGTATGGTAGGTGCAAGGATAATGGAATTCACGGTAAAAAATTATCATTCATTAATTATGCATGAGGGGTGGGGTCCTCATTGCTTATGCATGAGGGCCATTGAGGGGTCAACTACGTAATAATTATAGGATAATGTATATGGTTATTTTAATTAGAGGTGAGTTCAGCAGATATGTACTATATCCACGTTTCCATCCCTGTGAATGAGCTAAGCTAAAATGTTGTTCCCATTTATGCTGGGATAAAACTTACGTTTTATCCTATTTATGTTCCTGAATTTGTTTTTTTCCGGTTCTTTAATGAATGAGTAATAAACATTCATTCATTAAACAATAAATAATACTTTAGTGCTTTGAAATGCAATATTTGTGTTAACGTTTTTATAAACTCTTTATGTTTAGACAAAATATAAGAGTGAAAAATGTATTAAAAGTTGACTTTGCTGCTGGATTTCCACCGCTAATATATAAAAATACTGTGCAAGCACGCAAACATCCCGGGCTGATATCGTGGCTCAAAATGGCCACACACTCGACATGTCCGCAGCCATAGCCTGCAAGCCCCCATAAAATATATATACAGTAGACTCTCACCATAACGGTCAGATCATCAATCAGGTCAGACCGTCAATTTTTTCGGCCCGAATTTGTTTTCAGTGAAAGACATATCAACTCATCAAAGGCGATCAAAAATGCAGTCAGATCGCCATTCTGGATTATGGCCATACTTTTGTGGCAAAATAGATCACTCACGTTACTGCGGTCGAAATAAGTATTTTCACTATACCAGTTTGTCGTGGTGATGATTTTTTTGAAGGTGAATAAAACAAAATTTGTCACACACCTTCCCACACATACGATACAAATACCTTAATTATAAGGTGCGCTAGTGGCATGTCTCCGAATGCTAGGCTTGCCAAAATATTATTCACCCTTTACACATTTAAATATATTTTTTGTCCTATTAATTCGGTATTACAAATGACTTTTTACAAAATGATAACTTTAGTGGATACTGTGATAAAAAATATCGTATCTCTTGAAAGTGGCAAAACTAATATGCAAGCACAATTTATTTTAAGTTTTTTCATCATTTCTTGTGATTATAGCAACATGGTTAATTCCTTGATGATAACGTTTGCCACAGCATACACATTTAAAAGAGCGCTGTTTTGCGTTTGGAACAGGACGACAATTTCGAAATATTGCAGCTTATCAAATTACAAGACAACTTGGACCAAAACAAGATCTGCTACTCGTCCAGTATCTCGTACTTTGACAGGTTCGAACACCGTGTCTTAGTTTTATGGTCATGGGAAGACAAGTGCATGGAATGTTTGGCAACAGTATCCAGAGGAGAACTCTGCACTGAAGCTACTCTCTGGCTCTAAGACGAATGAATGAAAAATAACTAAATATGCGATTCAACCTATTGAAAACTTTGTTGTAAGACTGTATGGTTTAATCACTATGTAAACATGTATAGACAACAATTTCACTGATCTACCATTGTTAGTTTTCGAGATATTGGTAAAAGTTTGCTTTTAGGTAATGTGGTAGTCATTTGCATTATCTTATAACAAATCACATTTAAAAAATAGCAGAATAATAACAGATTTTATCAAAAATTTGTCGTATTTTGTGTTTAAATGCAAGAGCGAATGTGTGTGAACAACCCCCATCCTCCCTCACACACGCCGCATTGATCCGCATCTGTTTTGATTAAAATACCTGGTAATTTAATTTCAAGTTTTGAAGACAGATTTGGTGAAACACATTTCTTGGGGAAAAATAAGGTGGGGTTGAAAATGCGCCGAGCGAAGCCCTTACACTACAGCTACAAGGCGCTTCCCCTTCCCGTATGGTTTAGTATACTATATCATTGTGTAGCTTTGTACAAAATGCTGTGCTTTTATCACAATTTGAACCATTTAACCCTCTAACAGCCAAATTTTCACTCACTTGAAGTTGTGTCTCGCTGACGCGATCCATAACTTCAAGTGAGTGAAAAGTATTCTGATTTGACAAATTGTAGGTCAGCTGTTTTCAAATATTGCTGATTGATATCACATTTCATCTTTAACATGTTTAAAAGGTGGTACCCGAATATGCGGCACCGGCACCGGCACTTTTCATAATACTTTGTAGGTCAGCTGTTTTCAAATATTGCTGATTGATATCACATTTCATCTTTAACATGTTTAAAAGGTGGTACCCGAATATGCGGCACCGGCACCGGCACTTTTCATAATACTTTGTCCTCAACACACTATGGATCCGTCCCTGTTTTGATTAAATAAACTGCTAATATAAGGGGGGGGGGGGTGAAAATGCCCTGAACGAAGCCTTTACGTTACAGTTACTAGGTGGTCCCCCTTTCAATATAGATAAGTATACCATTGTGCATTTTTGTACCAAACGCGGTGCTTTTATCACAGTTTCAACCATTATTTAATTTAGTGCACTTTTATAATAATCTGTCGAATAAAGCGGTGTGAGCCCCCGTGCACTATGGACTCGCCCCTGTTTTGTTTGAATAATCTGCTAGACATAATTTTATGAAACATAAATATTTTCTTATAATTACTAGAATTTATTGAATAAAATAGTACAGATACAGCTTGGTTGCCCTTCCAATATGTATCAGTATATAGTGCAACTCTGTACCTATTATTTCAGAAAAAAATCCCCAATTCCCTAACTTGTGAAAAATATGCAAACCACCATGCAAGTGCAAAAGACAATGTCATGCATCATCAGTGGGTTAATGGGGCTGCAATGTATTTTTTCTGGTCATATAAACTCAAGTTTTCCACGAGGCGTTTTTTTGTCTTTTGTTCAAAAATTAAAAAACACCCGCGGTCGACGGCCTGTCGGCTGGCAGTGCGCGAGGTTTAATAAGGTTCAATTCGTTTCTTTAGTGGACGGACCGAAAATGACGACCATATCTCTCTTTTACCCGAAAAAGCCCCATGTGACAGGGGCTTCAGGGGTGAACATAGAGTTAACATTTCACTGCCCCGGTCCCGATTATATTCGAGTTTTTTCATTTTATCGGCACATTAAATACGATCCGGCAAACATGTTGAAGATAAAACGTGACATCGATCACCCCCGTTCACCCCCATTTTGTCAAATCTGAATAATTTTCACTCACCTAAAGTTATGGATCGCGTCAGCGAGACCGTGTACACAACTTTAAATGACGACAAATATCTATATGTATGAGGAGTGAGATATCTTTAAAATTCAATTATTCGACTGACTGATCAGGAACCGCAAACTATTTTATTGATGTCAAAGACTTTTTTTAGTTTGAAACTTGCTTGCAAACATGTAGGCCTATTTACTATACGGTTGTAATGAGACAAGTCTCAAGTAGAAAAACGATAGATGAAAATAAAACTTAACGCTTACTACGAGGCGCGGCCATGCGGACAGTGCAGTGTACGTATCAAACTATGACAGAGTAAGTACTAATTTATACTATTTAAATTCCAGCCCACTTGAAGCTGTATCTCGCTACAGCGACCCACAGTTTCAAGTGGGTGGCAATTACTCATTTTTTCTAATTTGAGACCATGCATTTACAATCCCATGATAAAAAGTATCGAAAACGAGTAGGGTCGGGATCAGCTTTTAAAGGGTTAATATAAACATGATAAAACCTATAAGCTGAATATTAGCCCTTAAGGCGATGAAATACTTATACGTATAAACCATGGAGACCAAAGGGTTTTTTTCAATTTGAAATCATCATAAATATCTTAGTTAGCTCTTTCTAATTCATTTGAATACCTATGTTATGGGTCTACGGCCATATATTTTCATTATTACAGCTCGGGGACCGACTTTAGACGTCAGAGTCTGACATCTACAGACGTCAGATTCTGACGACTAAAGTCTGTCCCCGCGCTGTAAGGGTTGGTATGTTGGTATGCAAGGAGACATAATGTACTATATGGTCCGCTTATAAGGTTCAGCACAGAGGTGTGGATACAGTTATTGTCACATAACATGCATAAGCACATAACATATGAAATGCCCAATATTGATTTTTTAACCCTTAGGCCTACAGCGCTGAAATATATTTGTACAAACCACGGAGAACAAATGGGTTTCTCCACTTAAAGTCAACATAAATATCTTTAATTGAATATCTATGTTATGGGTCTCGGCCATTATACATTTTTATTTCATTCAGTACGGCATCGAGAAGTCTGAATCTGAAAATCTGAGATCTAATCTGACGTATATAGTCGGTCCCCGCACTGCAAGGGTTCATCCCAACCCGCCAACCCCCACGTTGGCCCACTATTGTACCAGCAACGGATCAGCTTACCGTGCATGTTGGTGGTCACTAGTGTCAACGCATATATTAATAGTACTCGGCTTATATGTTTTATCACGTCCACAATAAGAGAGCAGTATGTAATTCAGCAAACTTGAAATTTTCTATGATTTCTTCTTCACAGGTATCATGTACATTAAGAACAGTAATATATTGTAGGGCAGTATTGGAGATTAGGCGGGGGCCCTGGTGCGGTGGTTAAAGCTGCCTGCGTGGAGATCGCGGGCTCGCTCTCCCGTTGTGCAATCTAAAAAACCCATTCATTTCATTTCATTTATCTCCTAGACGTTGGCCTCTACCGATGACAACTAGCCAGTGGCGAACCCGGAGGGCTTTCCAGGTTATGCTGGAATAAAGGCAATCAAACTATGTGTGCATATGATAAAGCCTACACTGGGCTATCAGTGAGTGTCACTGTCACTGTTACTGTCACTGAAGTAGAGACACTGGTGACACGAAGTTTTGTTTTCATCTTTCTTTTCTCCTAATTGAGTCTTGTCTCAATAGACCGTTGAATACATTTTCAAAAGAAAAGTCTTTGAAAATAGTTTGTGGTACAGGATCAGTCAGTCAAATAATTTAAATTTAAAGAGGTTTTATTTCTCATAAATATATATATTTTTCATCACAGCTGGAAATTGCTTTAGCAATTCCAGCTTCAAATGAGTGATAAATAAATACAACTCTTACTCACCAATTACCCACCAATAGTTGCTGACCAATAGTTGCTGACAAAATTTAATAGTATTGTATTGTTTGACTTTGAGTAAGGCATTTGCAGTTGAGTTTATTACCAAATCTTGTGATAAAGTTATATTAATTTGCAACTTCAGTGTGTCCTCAAGTGACCTTGGCTGAACCAATAATGTAACTATGCACACCCGTAACCTTTGATAATCAGGTAATAATTAATACGTGCTATTATGACTGAGTACAGATAGTAAATGTCAACATTTAATGGCAATATTACACACTTGCACTTCTGCATAGGCATCACTTGAGTGTTCTTGGCTATTGAAAAATATATTATGTGGCAAAGTAAATACAATATTTCACACTATCAATATTGTTTCTGTGATTATGGTGTAATGTTGTAAATTGCGGGGTCAAAAGCCAACATCTCATTCCACCAGTGTATCACATTGTTACTCACTGTCCTTAAAGGTCATTGTCATTTCTAAACTTATAAAATATGAATTAATGACTTACTTACTTCGTCAACAGTGAGGCATTTAAGAGTATGGACAGCAGAATCAACAATAGCTAGGTCGTCGCGCAACGAGTGCGACAAATAAGACCCCACATGAACAGGAAAAAACATGTATAAACGAATGAGGTTATATGTACTACTATTTTCTGTTATAAAGTACCACACTGCACAGCCTCTACCTGATGGCTGCTCTTCACTGGTTACTTATCAGACTTCACTGAGAAGCCTGGTGTCCACCACCAGATTCCCTGCTTGTCGTTCTGTAGATATGGAGAATGAGAGGTTGGTTTGTGAGGTGACCACATATGCTGACAACATGAAGATCTTCTGTCCGTCCAGTGATGTATGTTATCCTGCTGATGAAATGCCAGGCAGACAGTGCCCTAACAAAACCTGCTACCCTCTACGTCATGTGTATGATAACGCCGCCATACAATATGACTGTGTGTGTCAGCCATCACAAAGAAACATGGCCATATTGGCTTTTCCTGAATGGACAAAGTGGAAAGACACTCTACCAAATCAACACTTAAATAGTCAGCGGCGTTTGGAAGGAGACAGTACCTGTGTGCCACATGAATACAAACACCAAAGTAAGTTAGCAGGATTAATTGTTTTGTTAAGTAAGTCATTTCACCGCGAATCACGACTAAAGTCGTTTTTATCTGTTTTATTAACAGTTATTGTGAACGAAATGAGTGCTAAAAATGAAGATTTGCAAATGTTTGGTCTTAAATTAAACAAATATGAGTAGGCTAATTTCAGTAGGTGGAAATGTAAGTAAGATATCATAGCTGCAGAGGGGTAACCCGTTAATACATATGGGTAGAGTGGTTAATAAAGCTCTATGGATTATATTACAAAATTGGCGGGGGCCCTATGGTAGTGGTTAGCACCGCTGCCTTTCACGCCAGTGCTCGGGGTTCGGTTCCAGGTCTTGGCGGCTTGAAAGAAACAAAAATGTTTCTTCCCCATCCACGTGTGAAAGTCAGTATTGTGGGGAGCCTCCGTGACCGAGAGGTAGCGTGCTCGGCATCAGACCGCCAGGGGCTCGAATTTCGAATTCTGTGTCTGGAGGACAGTGTCATCTCAATCATCTCACCATCCTCAGGAGGTTCTCCTGGCCCAGTTTAGCCTATATGTGCACAAAGGTGGCCTAAAGCCCGATTCATTTCATTTCATTTATATTACAAAATAAATACAATTTTCAGTGACATAAAAAGTCAGAATTTAACAGATACTAACTAATAGTTCTTATAGCCATGCTAACACTGTTATTGAAGGATGTCCACAATTTTATTGTTTTTGCAGATGTCAGCACGTTCCATGAAGATTGCGGTGAACTCAGGAATGAGATTGGAGCCAGTAGCGGGGTGTACACCATCTATATTGAGAGCGATGATCAATACATTGATGTGTACTGTGACATGGAATTTGATGAAGGTGGCTGGGTGGTGAGAGAAACAACTTCTAGAAATAAATTGTTTATTTGTGTATTGCGTTTAATTTGATACTAATTGTATGTATTGTCAGTAGTTACTGTAGTTCCAATTTCCGTGATGTAAAACCTCGTTTCCCAAAGCACTAAAAATAAAAAAACGGATATTACCACACCATACAATGAAGTGTGTAACCGTCTGATGATCATAGCCTTCTAAAATACCTCCAGAAACTAAATTTTTTTGCCATAATTTATGTTACATATTCGTTTCCATAATCAATAATGTAAATATTTGAATAACCATGATAGCACGCGCCACACAATGTTGGAGATTTAACTGATTATCTGATTATGTGGAAATATAAACTTTTACTACGCTTACTTTAATATCAAAATTAATTGTGAGTTAGATATTAATGTCAATAATTGTTTTTCGTTTTGAAATTTTAGGTCATTCAACGGCGTCAGGATGAATCCCAACAATTTGATAAAACATACCAAGAGTTTGCTGATGGTTTTGGCGAAATCACTTCAGAATTTTGGCTTGGTAAGGTACTTCACCAATATATACATAAATACATATACATATATACATAAGCAATATTAAAATATATAAAGCCCATATATATATATAATATAAATTGCAGGAAATGATAACTTACATCGCCTCACTAACCAAAAGGATCACGAATTGTTCATTAGACTGGAAGACTGGGATGGAGAAACAAGAACAGCTGGTTACTCTATATTTAGTGTTGGCTCTTCAGAATCTAATTACGTGCTACAGGTTGCAGGATATAGCGGCGATGCTGGTGAATAAACTTTGATCATATAATTTACCACAATAGACAAAACATCTATTTGCTTGAAACTATCTATCGATGGTAGAATTGATGCAAATGTGTTTGTTTTGTTGTTACAGGAGATGGTCTCTCTTTCTCTTCAGGAATGAAATTCAGCGCAAAAGATCGAGATTTAGATACTTGGCCATCTGACTGTTCTGTGCGTTTTGCATCAAACAGTGGATGGTGGTTCAAGGCGTGTTCCACTAGTAATATTAACGGCCATTACATCACTAGTAACTATGAAGATGCTAGAAACAGTTACAATTACCCCACAGGTATATTCTGGGACCTATGGAGAGGCAGGTTTTATTCAATGATGAAAACTGAGATGATGATACGACCGAAATAAAGGACTCCTGACCTGATGTAGAATCATTCCACTATTCGCTGTACAATATCTCTCAAAGTTTTAATTTCTGAACTGTCGCTGATAAAAATGGATCATTTCAATGGCTGTTAATGGCAGCCATCTTGTTCTGGACCTCTAGATGACATTGAAACGTAAAAATAATCATTTTAATGAAATAAGGGCATTGAACTTAATCCAAAATAGGTTATTACGTTAGAAGCCTATTCCAGTAGTATGGTAGGTGCAAGTATAATGGGATTCACGGTAAAAAATGATCATTCATTAATTATGCATGAGGGGTGGGTCCTCATTGCTTATGCATGAGGACCATCGAGGGATCAACTACGTAATAATTAGGATTATGTATATGGTTGTTTTAATTAGAGGTGAGTTCATCTGATAGGGTTAATCTATTTAGTATGGTTTATTAACCTGAATGAATGTTTAAATGTTCTCAATCCCATTAGTACTATATTCACGTGTCCATCATTGTGAATGAGCTGATCTAAAATGCTGTTCCCATTTATGCTGGGATGAAAACGTTTTATCCGATTTGTGTTCCTGAATTTGTTTTTCCGGTTCTTTAGTGAATGAGTAATAAACATTCATTCACTAAACAAAAAATAGTACTTTAGTGCTATGAAATGCAATAATTGTGTTCACATTTTTAGAATGACCGTTTAGACAAAATATATTATTTGAAGAAATTATTAAAAGTTGACTTTGCTGCTGGATTTCCACCGCAAATATATAAAAATACTGTGCAAGCACGCAAACATCCCGGGTTGATATCGTGGCTCAAAATGGCCACACATTTGACATGTCCGCAGCCAGTAGCCTGCAGCCTTCGGAGGAACCTGAAGGCATGTCCCCCTAAATTAAGGGAGACTACCTATTTCTCCCTGGTCAGATCATCCTTAGAATATTCTTCAGCAGCTTGGGACCCCTTTAGACAAAAAGACATTGATAAATTAGAAAAAATTCAAAGAGCAGCAGCAAGATTTGTCACCCAAAATTATAGACAAACAGCCAGTGTGACATCTCTCATTCAGAACTTGGGCTGGACTGACTTGAAAACAAGACGAAAAAAATTCTAGGCTTTTATGTATGTTCAAAATAAAATCTGTCACACACCTTCCCACACAAACAATACACATAATAGCAGCATGGTTAATTCCTTGCTACAGCTTACACATTTAAAAGAGCACTGGTTTGGGTTTGGAACAGGACGCAATTTCGAAATATTGCAGCTCATCAAATTGCAAGACAACTTGGACCAAAACAAGATCTGCTACTCTTCCAGTATCTCGTACTTTGACAGGTTCGAACACCGTGTTTGGCAACAGTATCCAGAGGATAACTCTGCACTGAAGCTACTCTCTGGCTCTAAGACTAATGAATGAAATATAACTAAATATGCGATTCAACCTATTGAAAACTTTGTTGTAAGACTGTATGGTTTATTCACTATGAAAACATGTATAAACAACAATTTGACTGATCTACCATTGTTAGTTTTCGAGATATTGGTAAAAGTTTGCTTTTAGGTAATGAGGTAATCATTATCCTATAACAAATCACATTAAAAAAAAAATAATAATAACAGATTTTATCAAAAATATGTCGTATTTTGTGTTTAAATGCAAGAGCGAATCCAGATTGTGTGGGTGACGCCGCCTCAAAAATTAGTGTTTGTACATTCAAGCCAGTTTAGTGCAGTTTTTATATTAATTTGGCAAAAGAGGGCTGTGTGAACAACCCCCATCCCCCCTCACACACGCCGCATTGATCCACATATGTTTTGATTAAAATACTTGGTAATTTAATTTTAAGTTTAGAAGACAGATTTGGTTAAAAATAAGGGGAAAAATAAGGTAGGGTTGAAAATACGCCGTCAATTTGAGCCAATTAACCCTTTAACCGCCAAATTATTCAATCGGAATTTTCACTCACTTGACGCGATCCACAACTTCAAGTGAGTGAAAAGTATTCTGATTTGACAAAATGGAGGTCAGCTGTTTTCAAATATTGCTGATTGATATCACATTTTATCTTTAACATGTTTAAAAAGTGGTACTTAATGTGCTAATAAAAAATGAAAACCTGAATATGCGGCACCGGCGGTTAAAGGGTTAACTCAATTTAGGGCACTTTTCATAATACTTTGTCGACAAAGTGGGTATGAGTCCTCAACACACTATGGATCCGTCCCTATTTTGATTAAATAAACTGCTAAAAGCATTAATAAACAGTTTTGTAGACATCTTTGCTGAAACTAATTTTTTTTAAATAATTATTAGACTTTTTTTTTTAAAAGGGGGAGGGAGGGTGAAAATGTCCCGAACGAAACCTTTACGTTACAGTTACTAGGTGGTCCCCCTTTCAATATAGAAAAGTATACCATTGCGCATTTTTGTATCAAACGCGGTGCTTTTATCACAGTTTCAACCATTTTATTTAATTTAGTGCCCTTTTACAATAATCTGTCGAAAAAAGCGGTTTGAGCTCCCGTGCACTATGGATTCGCCCCTGTTTTGTTCAAATAAACTGCTAGACATAATTTTATAAAACATAAATATTTTCTTATAATTACTAGAATTTATTTGTTGCCCTTCCAATATAAATCAGTATATATAGTGCAGCTCTGTACCTATTATTTCAGAAGAAAATCCCCGATTCCCCAGCTTGTGAAAAATATGCAAACCACCATGCAAGTGCAAAAGACAACGTCATGCATCATCAGTGGATTAATGGGGCTGCAATGTATTTTTTTGGGTCATATAAACTCAAGTTTTCCACGAGGCGTTTTCTTGTATTTTCTTCAAAAATTAAAAAACACCCGCGGTCGACGGCCGGTCGGCTGGCGGTGCGCGAGGTTTAATAAGGCTCAATTCGTTTCTTTAGTGGACGGACCGAAAATGACGACCATATCTCTCTTTTCCCCGAAAAAGCGCCCCATGTGACAGGGGCTTCAGGGGTGAACATAGAGTTAACATTTGACTGCCCCGGTCCCGATTATATTCGAGTTTTTTCATTTTATCGGCACATTAAATACGATCTGTCAAACATGTTGAAGATAAAACGTGACATCGATCAACAAGATTTTAAAATCGTTCACCTCCATTTTGTCAAATCTAGATAATTTTCACTCACTTGAAGTTGTGGCTCGCGAAACACAACTTCAAGAGAGTGAAAATTCCAATTAAATAACTTGGCGGTTAAAGGGTTAACCCTTATGCAGCTGAATTGTTTGTTACTATTTTCCGTTTATTTGAAGCTGGAATCGCTAGCATGAGGAGTGAGCATGAGGAGTGAGATATCTTTAAAATTCAATTATTTGATTGACTGAACATGAACCGCAAACTAATTTATTGATTTCGGAGACTTTTCTTTTAGTTCGAAACTTGCTTGAAAACATGCAGGCCTGTTTACGGCTGTAGTGAGACAAGTCTCAAGTAGAAAAAAGAAATATGAAAATAAATAAAACCTAATGCTTACTATGAGGCGCGGCCATGTACGCAATGCAGTGTTCGTATCAAACCATTACAGGGTAAGTACTAATTTATACGATTTAAATTCTAACCCACTTGAAGCTGTATCTCGCTACAGCGACCCACAGTTTCAAGTGGGTGAAAATTAGTCATTTTTGCCAAATTTGTAACCATGCATTTTCAATCCCATGCCAAAACAAGAGCACACTCGACAATAGCCCGCCGCCATTAGTAAACTTGAAATTATTATTACGGCCACAAGGTCAAATTATTCACGTAAAATGTAAAAAATCGCAATAACTCGGCCATTTTGATTTTTTATAGCCATTATTGAACTTGTCTGAGAACTACTTATTAGTAACATGCATAACAAATTTGAAGAGGGTACATGAAAAACTTTTCAAGTAATCATGCCCACAAGGTCAAATCATTGACGTAAAACGCGAAAAATCACAATGAATCGTCCATTTTTAAATTTTTTCAGCCATTATTGAAACTGCTTATTGGAATCATGCATAACAAATTTGAAGATGATACATGAAAAACTTTTCAAGTTATCGCGCCCACAAGGTCAAATTATTGCGTGAAATACGCAAAATCGCAATAAATCTGCCATTTTTAATTTTTTTCAGCCATTATTGAACATGTCCGTTAACTGCTTATTAGTAACATGCATAACAAATTTGAAGAGGATACATGAAAAACTTTTCAAGTTATCGCGACCACAAGGTCAAATTATTGACATAAAAGGCGAAAAATCTGAATAAGTCGGCCATTTTGCTTTTTTTTACAGCCATTATTGAACTTATCCGAGAACTGGTCATTAGTAACATGCATAACAAATTTGGGAAAGATACATGAAAAACTTTTCAAGTTAACTCACCCACAAGTAAATGTTAACGCCGACGCCGACGACGCCGAACTTCAATTGTAATAGCCCACCTTTTTAAATTAAAGTTAAAAGGCGGACTAAAAAGTACCGAAAACGAGTCGTGCTCAGCGCTTAAAAAAGGGGTAATATAAACATGGTAAAACCTATAAGCTGAATATTAGCCCTTAAAGCGATGAAATACTCAAGCATAAACCATGGAGACGAAAGGGTTTTCTCAATTTGAAATCATCATAAATATCTTAGTTAGCTCTTTCTGATTCATTTGAATACCTATGTCATGGGTCTACGGCCATTATAAATATTTCCATTCTTACAGCACGGGGACCGACTTTAGTCGTCAGAATCTGACGTCTGTAAGGGTTGGTATGTTGGTATGCAAGGAGACATAATGTACCATGGTCCGCTTATAAGGCTCAGCACAGAGGTGTGGATATATACAGTTATTGCCACATAACATCCCAGCAAACACAATTCATTGAACCAATGTTGGGTCAATTGTTGGGCCGACGTCGTAGACGGCGGGTCAACAATTGACCCAGCATTGGTTCAATATATTTGTAAAAACCACGGAGAACAAAGGGGTTTTCCCATTTAAAGTCAACATAAATATCTTCATATGAATAGGCCTACCTATGTTATGGGTCTCGGCCATTATACATTTTTGTTTCCTTTAGTGCGGGCATCGAGACGTTTGAATCTGAGATCTAATCTGACGTATATAGTCGGTCCCCGCACTGCAAGGGTTCATCCCAACCCCCCAACCCCTACGTTGGCCCACTATTGTACCAGCAACGGATCAGCTTACCGTGCATGTTGATGGTCACTAGTGCAACGCATATATTAATAGTACTCGGCTTATATGATTTATCATGTCCACAATAAGAGAGCAGTATGTAATTCGGCAAACTTGAAATTTTCTATGATTTCTTCTTCACAGGTATCATGTACATTAACAACAGTAATATATTGTAGGGCAGTATTGGAGATTAGGCGGGGGCCCTGGTGCAGTGGTTAAAGCTGCCTGCGTGGAGATCGCGGGCTCGCTCTCCCGTTGTGCAATTCAAGTTTAAAAAAACACAATATTTCTACCCAGCTGATAAAGATTGAATATTGTGAGGAGCCTCCGTGACCGAGAGGTAGCGTTATAGGCCTCAGACCGCCAGGGCCCGAATTTTGAATCATGTGTGTGGAGGACAGTGTCACCACATTCATCTCACCATCCTCAGGAGGTTCCCATAGCACAGTTTAGCCTATATATGTGCGTGTAGGTGGCCTAAAAACCCATTCATTTCATTTATCTCCTAGACGGTGGCCTCTACCTATGACAACCAGTCAGTGGCGAACCCGGATAGGTTTTCGATGGTATGCTGGAATTAAGGCAATCAAACTATGTGTGCATATGATAAAGCCTACACTGGTCTATCAGTGAGTGTCACTGTCACTGTTACTGTCACTGAAGTGGAGACACTGGTGACACGAGTGAAGATAAAGACTGGTTTTGTTTTCATCTTTCTTTCCTTCTAATTGAGACTTGTCTCAATACTACCGTTGTATACATTTTCAAATGAAAAATCTTTGAAAATAGTTTATGGTACATGATCAGTCGATCAAATAATTTAAATTTAAAGAGGTTTTATTTTTTATAAATATATATATTTTTCATAATTTAAAGCTGGAAATTGCTTTAGCAATTCCAGCTTCAAATGAGTGATAAATAAATACAACTCTTACTCACCAATTACCCACCAATTGAGAGTTTACTGTAAACCCGAATGTTGCTGACAAAATTTACTAGCATTGTATAGTTTGACTTTGAAGATTAGGTTAGGCATTTGCAGTTGAGTCTATTACTAAATCTTGTGATAAGTTATATTAATTTGAAAGTTCAGTGTGTCCTCAAGGGACCTTGGCTGGACCATTAATGTAACTATGCACACCTGTGACCTTTAATAATCAGGTAATAATTAATACGTGTTATTATAACTGATTACAGATAGTAAATGTCAACATTTAATGGGAATATTACACACTTGCACTTCTGTATAGGCATCACTTGAGTGTTCTTGGCTATTGAAAAATATATTATGTGGCAAAGTAAATACAATATTCACACTATCAACATCAATATTTTTTCTGTGATTATGGTGTAATGTTGTAAATTGCGTGGACAAAAGCCAACATATCATTCCACCAGTGTATCACATTGTTACTCACTGTCCTTAAAGGTCATTGTCATTTCCAAACTTATAAAATATGAATTAATGACTTACGTGCTTCGTCAACAGCTAGGTCGTCGCGCAACGAGTGCAAAAAATAAGTCTCCTTAAGAACAGGAAAAAAACATGTATAAACGAATGAGGTTATATGTACTACTATTTTCTGTTATAAAGTACCACACTGCTCAGCCTCTACCTGATGGCTGCTCTTCGCTGGTTACTTATCAGACATCACTGAGAAGCCTGGTGTCCACCACCAGATTCCCTGCTTGTAGTTTCGTAGATATGGAGAATGAGAGGTTGGTTTGTGAGGTGACCACATATGCTGACAACATGAAGATCTTTTGTCCGTCCAGTGATGTATGTTATCCTGCTGATGAAATGCCAGGCAGACACTGCCCTAACAAAACCTGTTACCCTCTACGTCATGTGTATGATAACGCCGCCATACAATATGACTGTGTGTGTCAGCCACCACAAAGAAACATGGCCATATTGTCGTTTCCTGAATGGACAACGTGGGAAGACACTCTACCAAAACAACACTTAAATAGTCAGCGACGTCTGAAAGGAGACAGTACATGTGTGCCACATGAATACAAACACCAAAGTAAGTTAGCAGGATTAATTGTTTTGTTGAGTAAGTCATTTCACCGCTAAGCACGACTGAAGTCGTTTTTATCTGTTTTAATAACAGTTATTGTGAACGAAATGAGTGCTAAAAATCAAGATTTGCAAATTTTTAAACAATTGTTTAATCAATTTAAATAAATATGAGTAGGCTAATTTAAGTAGGTGGAGCGCTATGAATTATATTACAAACGAAATGCAATTTCCAGTGACATAATAAGTTAGAACTTCACAGATACTACCTGATAGTTCTTTTAGTCATGTTAACACTGTTATTAAATGATGTCCACAATTTTATTGTTTATCAAGATTGCAGTGAACTCAGGAATGAGGTTGGAGCCAGTAGCGGGGTGTACACCATCTATATTGAGAGCGATGATCACTACATTGATGTGTACTGTGACATGGAATTTGATGAAGGTGGCTGGGTGGTGAGAGAAACAACTTCTAGAATTAAATTGTTTATTTGTTTAATGCGTCTAATTTGATAGTAAGGGTCATGTATTGTCAGTATTGATTGTAGTTCTGATTTCCAGGACCATCGCGACCATCCCAAAGCACTAAAAATACAAAAAAAAAACGTATAATACCAAACCGAACAATGTAGTGTGTAGCCATCTGATGATCATAGCCTTTTAAAATACCTTCAAAAACTAAATTTGGCGTTTTTCCATAATTTTTCTTCCATATTCGTTTTCAATATCAAGAATGAATTGTGAGTTAGATATTAATAACATTATTTATTTTTCGTTTTTAAATTTTAGGTCATTCAACGGCGTCAGGATGGATCTCAACAATTTAAAAAAACATACCAAGAGTTTGCTGATGGTTTTGGCGAACTCACTTCAGTATTTTGGCTTGGTAAGGTACTTCACCAATATATACATAAATACATATACATATATACATAATCAATATTAAAATATATAAAGCCCATATATAGGGCCTAAGACATATATATTGCAGGAAATGATAACTTACATCGCCTCACTAACCAAAAGGATCACGAATTGTTCATTGGACTGGAAGACTGAGATGGAGGAATTAGAACAGCTGGTTACTCTATATTTAGTGTTGGCTCTTCAGAATCTAATTACGTGCTACAGGTTGCAGGATATAGCGGCGATGCTGGTGAATAAACTTTGATTATATAATTTACCACAATAGACAAAACAAAACACCATTTGCTTGCAAATAATTGCTTGTAATTTTTTATCGATGGTAGAATTGATGAAAATGTGTTTGTTTTGTTGTTATAGGAGATGGTCTCTCTTTCTCTACAGGAATGAAATTCAGCGCAAAAGATCGAGATTTAGATACTTGGCCATATGACTGTTCTGTGCGGTTTACATCAAACAGTGGATGGTGGTTCAAGGCGTGTTCCACTTGTAATCTTAACGGCCATTACATCACTAGTAACTATGAAGATGCTAGAAACAGTTACAATTACCCCGAAGGTATATTCTGGGACCTATGGAGAGGCAGGTACTATTCGATGATGAAAACTGAGATGATGATACGACCAAAATAAAAGACTCCTGACTCGATGTAGAATTATTCCACTATTCGCTGTACAATGTCTATCAAAGTTATCATTTCTGAACTGTCCCTGATGAACTAGATCATTTCGATGGCTGTTAATGGCAGCCATCTTATTCTGGACCTCCAGATGACATTACAACATAACAATAACCATTTTAATGAAATAAGTGCATTGAAGCTAATCCAAAATAGGTTATTACGTTAGAAGCCTATTCCAGTAGTATGGTAGGTGCAAGTATAATGGAATTCACGGTAAAAAATGATCATTCATTAATTATGCATGATGGTTGGGGTCCTCATTGCTTATGCATGAGGGCCATTGAGGGGTCAACTACGTAATAATTATAGAATAATGTATATGGTTATTTTAATTAGAGGTGAGTTCAGCGGATAGGGTCAATCTATTTAGTGTGGTTTATTAACCTTGAATGAATGTTTAAATGTTCTCAATCCTATTAGTACTATATCCACGTTTCCATTCCTGTGAATGAGCTAAGCTAAAATATTGTTCCCATTTATGCTGGGATAAAACTTACGTTTTATCCTATTTATGTTCCTGAATTTGTTTTTCCGGTTCTTTAATGAATGAGTAATAAACATTCATTCATTCATTAAACAATAAATAATACTTTAGTGCTTTGAAATGCAATATTTGTGTTAACGTTTTTAGAATGGCCGTTTAGACAAAATATAAGAGTGAAGAATTTATTAAAAGTTGACTTTGCTGCTGGATTTCCTCCGCTAATATATAAAAATACTGTGCAAGCGCGCAAATATATCGTGGCTCAAAATGGCCACACATTTGACATGTCCGCAGCCAATAGCCTGCAAGCCCCCATAAAATATATATACAGTAGACTCTCACCATAACGGTCAGATCATCAATCAGGTCAGACCGTCAATTTTCTCGGACCGGATTTGTTTTCAGTGAAAGACATATCAACTGATCAAAGGCGATCAAAAATGCAGTCAGATCGCCATTCTGGATTATGGCCATACTTTTGTGGCAAAATAGATCACTCACGTTACTGCCGTCAAAATAAGTATTTTCACTATACCAGTTTGTCGTGGAGGTGATTTTTTTGAAGGTGAATAAAATAAAATTTGTCACACACCTTCCCACACATACAATAGAAATACCTTAATTATAAGGTGCGCTAGTGACATGTCTCCGAATGCTAGGCTTGCCAAAATATTATTCACCCTTTACACATTTAAATATTTTTTTTGTCTATTAATTCGGTATTACAAATGACTTTTTACAAAATGATAACTTTAGTGGATACTGTGATAAAAAATATCGTGTCTCTTGAAAATGGCAAAACTAATATGCAAGCACAATTTATTTTTAATTGGATGCAAATCACAGATATATTATCAATTACACGAGGAATCAAACCCTGGCATGTCTTAACAGCCACATAATACAATCATAATTATTTAAACAATAAATACTATAGGCCTAAAAGATATAGACTGTGATCATTAGTAGGCCATGGGCTGAAAGTCGAGACCCCCCCCCCCCCCCGCTCCCTTGTAGACCATAAGTTTTTTCATCATTTCTTGTGATTATAGCGGTATGATTAATTCCTTACACATTTAAAAGAGCGCTGGTTTGCGTTTGGAACAGGACGACAATTTCGAAATATTGCGCAGCTCATCAAATTGCAAGACAACTTGATCTGCTACTCTTCCAGTATCTCGTACTTTGACAGGTTCGAACACCGTGTTTGGCAAGAGTATCCAGAGGAGAACTCTCCACTGAAGCTACTCTCTGGCTCTAAGACGAATGAATCAAAAATAACTAAATATGCGATTTAACCTATTGAAAACTTTGTTGTAAGACTGTATGGTTTATTCACTATGAAAACATGCATAGACAACAATTTCACTTATCTACTACTGTTCGTTTTCGAGATATTGGTGAAAGTTTGCTTTTAGGTAATGTGGTAATCATTTGCATTATCCCATAACAAATCACATTTAAAAAAAAAGCAAAATAATAACAAGTTTTATCAAAAATATGTCGTATTTTGTGTTCAAATGCAAGAGCGAATCCAGATTGTGTGGGTGACGCCGCCTCAAAAATTAGTGTTTGTACATTCAAGCCAGTTTTGTGCAGTTTTTATATTAATTTGGCAAAAGGGGGGTGTGTGAACAAACCCCATCCCCCCTCACACACGCCGCATTGATCCGCATCTGTTTTGATTAAAATACCTGGTAGTTTAATTTTAAGTTTTGAAGACAGATTTGGTGAAGCACATTTTTTTGGGAAAAATAAGGTAGGGTTGAAAATGCGCCGAGCGAAGCCCTTACACTACTGCTACAAGGCGCTTCCCTTTCCCGTATGGTTTAGTATACTATAGGGGAAGGTTGCCTAAATTGGACCCCCTAAGCAAAAACCTCTACACATCTTCCCTAGCCTTCTTGTTCCCCTAAGAAATGTGGTTATTGTATAGAGTACAAGAAACATAACCACATGTATACACTCAGTTCTGATAAGTATGCTGTTTCTTTAAATAATGCAACAAGAAACTTTTCGCTTTAAAGGTCCAATTTAAGGAACACTTCCATAAATTGGACCACCAAGGTTCCAAAATTGGTCCAGGCAGTTGCCTATATTGGACCAGGCAGTTGCCTATATTGGACCAGGCAGTTGCCTATATTGGACCAGGAAGTTGTCTAAATTGAACCAGAAGGTTTCTAAGTTTAACAATTAATAGCACCCAGTAAAATCCAGTAACTCATCCGTCAACGCATCAAGTCGACCACCACTACTCCAGGACAAAATAATTCATGCCATCACGCAATTGAACGTGCATTAAACCGTTATAGCCCCCTTTTGACAGCCATGGGGACGACCATTCTCCAGGCGGGCGGGGGGGGGGGTCTGGAGTTTTTTTCGTGCCCTGAAAATTTCAAATTTCATTACATGTTTGTGAAGTAAATGCCCGAAATTATTTACTTCAAAAATGCTCCAGCCTTAGCCTCCCCCCTCCCTGGAGATTGAATAGTGTCCCCCTTATCGATATGTCAGAAAATAACCAGTGCCCAAACCAATTAAATGGGATAAAAACATAAGACATAGGTTCTTTGTTTTAATTCTGGATCCAGGTCATCTACAAAATATAATCAATTATTCCTTGGCCCGAAGCACACTTCTGGTAAAAGTTTTATGTAGATCCGTTCATCGCCTGGTATAAGTTTTGAGTAATCGGATAGACAAACAAACAAACAAACCACGACGAAATGACCTCCGTTTGCAGAGGTAGGAGTAATACATTTTTAAAATCATTAGACAATTGCCAGAATTACATAGTTTCCAGCTGCGCAGCACTAAACAAAATGTTCCCTGATGAACGAGATGAGTTTGAATATCATGAGTGAGTTTCTCACTTACTTGGCGGTAACTAAGCCACATATGACTGTAGCAGCAAAATACAATAGTGCCCGTGGGTTTTCCATCGTGTTTCATACCCAACGGCAACACCGCATTAATAGCAAGTTCACAAATCATGACAAGTCCATATACTTGAGCGACATCTATGAGCTAATAATTCCACCAATGCTCTTAGTTAGACATTGGGTTTGAAAGCTAACTGTTGTGTTACTGCGGGGAGCTCGAAACAGCTGACCCCCACGCATGTATTGACAGGAGGGCTCCCCCAGCGAACATTGTACTCTCACCCAATGCTGGTTTAATGTTGGGCCAGCGTCGCAGACGTTGGTCTAACATTAAAACAGCGTTGGGTGAGTGTCTCGTTGGGGTAGTATCCATAGTCTTGTAATCAGATTAGTTACTTGAGTTGAATACAATCAACCTGTACTGTATACTGAACGCCTACAAGTGACCTGCACATGCAAATGCCATCTTCATCTATCCAGTTGTCTGCTACCGGCAAACCGGATATCACGCTATGAGTTCAGAACCCCCTCCTCCCTGGCCAATTCAGGCAGCCCAAACAATCTGACCTCCACACTACAGTCAGTAAACCGGTGACGTCATAATAAATATTAATGTTGCTTGCACCCCCTCCCGTTCGTACAACTGTAAGGCACACCTGTTGGCAAGGTCAGGCTGGTAGTCCGACGGTCAGACCTGATAGGGCAAGGTGGCAAATTCAGGCTGGCTGTTTAACACAATGACCTCGCATTGATCGTCGAACCCATAACGTCACTGCTAAACAACCTCATATTGACCCCTTGGTGACCTCAAGGTAGCCTGAAGCTATAGTTGGGCATATCGCAATGTTGGTAGCTAGATGGTTGTGAAGAAATCTTTATTTAAAAAAAGCTTACACCTAAAAATTAGTCAAACATGTATAATAATTTTAGTACATTCCTTTCACGAATTACTTTTATATGATAGTCTAGCTGACTTTTTTATTCCCATGATTTATTTGAATTCTGACTTTAATTTTTGTTCTTTTTAATATAAATAGGCCTACATCAATACAGTATCAATCATCATGAAAATTTAAATGTTTTTCAGTATATTTTAGATCAGCACCATATACAATAAATAAATTTGTCCTGTGCATAGGCCTGTAAATCCATAAAAAATCAGAAATATTGCCATCTAAAATGTGACATGTCATTCTCATATGGAGGATGTTTAACACACCTTTTGTATTCATATTGTATAAATTACAGATGATGAAAGTGTTTTTATTTAGTTCCCAACATTATGACATTATTGCTTCAGGTGTAATATTGAATCCAAACATTTTACGCGACCTCAAGCTTTAATGCATCCTCCTCCTCATATTGCAGCTGAACGCCTTTTGGTCGCCCTTGAACGTCTCCCCGTCGCTTTAATATTTTTATCCCTCTCCAACCCTGCCCCCTCGCTTATTAACGCACCCTCGTCACTTTTTAACAACTCTCCGTCCCGTTTAGCATACCCCCATCACCATTTAAAACTTTTCCACTGCCTTTAAATGCTTCCCCATTGCCCTTTAACGCCTCCCTGCCGCCCTTGAATGTGTCCCCATTGATCTTAACGTCTCCCATCCCAATTTATCGCCTTCCCGTTGCCCTTTAACGCCTCTCTGTCATACTTTTTTGGTTTCTAAGTTGCACTTTAATGCACACACTACCACTTTGATGCCTATCAGCCACATTTTATCGCACCCTGTCACACTTACTGGATCCTTACAGCCTACTCAATTCTAGTTCCAGTAGTATAGCCTACAGACAAAGTGTAGTGTGTTATTTGATTGAAATTACAAAATGTATTTTTTTAATCACTTCCACCAGAAGAAGATTATTTTTTCAGTTTATTCTGGTTATTTTACACATTATAATATTCGAAACATATGGAGGGTCGAATTTATTATCTACAGCTAGCTAATTCTATAGTGTAGGACTAATTGGCCGTCTGAAGCGTAGGACTAATTAGCTGTCTGACCAATTGGCCGTCGGACCAATAGGCTGCCGAACCAATGGGCCGGCAAACCAATAGGCCGTCGGACCAGTGCGCCGTCAGATAAATGGGGCGCCGGACTATAAAGCAGTCCCAGAATTCCAGTTCATCCCCCCCCCCGTTCCCCTGCCCTTAAGTATAGGCTACCTGCTGTGAATCCAGCAATGTGTCAGATCAGAAAAAAATATTGATACACATGTCAGCTAGTTGTAACGTTAAATATAGATTAATAGATAACTTTTAATTATCCAATGACAAATCGTCATAATTAAATATTTCAAAGCTATGATTTGAATTTATGAAGTAGAACGATAGTTATAACATTATACTTAGTGATATTGATACATTTCGTGTCATTACACCACAGGCTTAGCCTACAAACAGTAACCACTCGTAACGTATTATGCTGTTGCTTAAATTGGACTTCTGTTCCTAAATTGGACCACTGGTTCAATTTAGGAATTTCCTACTGGTCCAATTTAGGCAGCTGCGTGTTGAATTACCCGTGTGACGTCACACAAGTGTTTGCTTCACAAAATTTAGAAACCATATTATCTCCCAAATAAGAAGTCATGACCCGATAATTTAATCAATGACATCTCACTCCGGTTGTTATTCTGGTCGTTCAGGGGCTTAAGTCCGACATACTTAACCTTACATCAGAAGATAGTAAAACATGCAAGTGGCGTTTTTTCAGTTACAACCTTGGTGAAGCACACACCCTTCAGCGAGCGTCATAGGGGGGTAAATGTGTAGCAACTGGATATCCAATCAAATTGCTCCTTCAAGCATATGGCAGAACCACGTGGTGGTCCAATTTGAAAACGGTCCAATTTAGGCAACCTTCCCCTATCATTGTGTAGCTTTGTACAAAATGTTGTGCTTTGATCACAATTTGAACCATTTTACACAATTTAGGGCACTTTTCATAATACTTTGTCGAAAAAGTGGGTATGAGTCCTCAACACACTATGGGGTTGAAAATGCCCTGAACGAATTATTCAATTTAGTCCACTTTTATAATAATTTGATAAAAAATGGGTGTGAGATCCCCCCCCCCCCACCGCACTATGGATTCCCCCCTGTTTGGTTTATATAAACTGCTAAAAGCATTATTAAACAGTTTTATAGACATACTTTTATAAAACATATATCGATGGTCTAAAACAATAGTTGGTCAAATCGACTTGACAGCGAAATTGTATTTATTTTTTTGCTTAGAACTACAGTCTGGTAAATCCACTTATCAGCATGTAGACTTGGACTTATACTGATGAAACACACAGCGATTGGAATTTGACAATAGATCAAGTGAAGTTATCAGAGTATTTTTCACCTTCCAAAACGATTTATAGAAGCAAAATTGGGATCAACAAGACACCAAAATGACTTATATTATTATTAGCTCATTGTTACTCTAGGAACACAGAATATGCAGAGATTGTTCCTGGATCAACAATGAACTAAGTCCATGCATTTCCCCTGTGTTGTCTCCACAAGTCTCAAAATAACAATGCGCTAAGTGCACTTGCACGACGGCCGGTCGGCTAGCGGTGCGCGAGGTGAAGTTCAATTCGGTTCTTTAGCGGACGGACCGAAAATGCCGACCGTATCTCTCTTTTACCCGAAAAAGTCCCATGTGACAGGGGCTTCAGGGGTGAACATAGAGTTAATATTTGACTGCCCCGGTCCCGATTATATTTGAGTTTTTCATTTTATAGGCACATTAAATACGATCTGTCAAACGCGATAAAGATAAAACGTGACATCAATCAACAAGATTTCAAAATCGTTGATCCATATTTTGTCAAATCTGAATGATTTTTACTCACTTGAAATTGTTGATCGCGTCAGCTAACACAACTTCAAGTGGGTGAAAATTTCAATTGAATAACTTGGCAGTTAAAGGGTTAACCCTTGTCAAGTTGAATTGTTTGTTACTATTTTCCGTTTATTTGAAACTGGAATCGCTAGCGCGATACCGTGTACACAGCTTCAAATGACGACAAATATCCATATGTATGAGAAATGAGATATCTTCTAAATTCAATTATTTGATTGACAGATCAGAAACCACAAACTATTTTATTGATTTCAACGACTTTTTTAGTTTGAAATTTGCTTAAAAACATGTAGGCCTATTTACGGTTCTAGTGATACAAGTCTCAAGTAGAAAAAAAGAAAGATGAAAATAAAACCTCACGCTTACTACGAGGCGCGGCCATGAACACAATGCAGTGTTCGTATCAAACATTACAGAGTAAGTACTAATTTATACTATTTGAATTCCAACCCACTTGATATTGTGTCTCGCTACAGCGACCCACAGTTTCAAGTGGATAAAATTACTCATTTTTGCCCAATTTGAGACCATGCATTTACAATCCCATGCTAAATAAGAGCACAATCGACAATAGCCCGCCACCATTATTGAACTTGAAGTTATTATTGTGGCCACAAAGTCAAATTATTCGAGTAAAATGCAAAAAATCGCAATAAATCAGCCACTTTGCTTTCTCTTCAGCCATTATCAAATTTGTCCGAAAATTGGTCATTTACTAAATAACATGCATAACAAATTTCGGAAGGATACATTAAAAACTTTTCATGTTATCGCGCCCACAAGGTCAAATTATTGACGTAAAATGCGAAAAATCGCAATAAATCGGCCATTTTTATTTTTTTTCAGCTATTATTAAACTTGCCCGAGAACTGCTTATTAGTAACATGCATAACAAATTTGAAGAGGATAAATGAAAAACTTTTCAAGTTATCGCGCCCACAAGGTCAAATTATCGACGTAAAAGGCGAAAAATCGGAATAAGTCGGCCATTTTAATTTTTTTTCCAGCCATTATTAAACTTGTCCGAGAACTGGTCATCAGTAACATGCATACCAAATTTGAAAAAGATACATGAACAATTTTTCAAGTTATCGCGCCCACAAGTAAGCCGACGCTGACGCCGACGACGCCGAACTTCAATTGCGATAGCCCACCTTTTTTAATCAAAATTAAAGGCAGGCTAAAAAGTACCGAAAACCAGTCGTGCTCAGCGCTTAAAGGGTCAATATAAACATAATAAAACCTAGGCCTATAAGCTTAATATTATCCATTAAAGCGCTGAAATACTTAAGCATAAACCATGGAGACCAAAGGATTTTCTCAATTTGAATTTTTTATAAATATCTTAGTTAGCTGTTATAGCTCTACGGCCATTCTCATCATTATTTTGTGAATGTATTCCATGCCTCGTTAATGTAATTTTCTGTGTTGATGTTATTGAAAGCGTGACATACGGCATGAATCATTTTGTTCGTCTTATTTTCCCGAAATTGTAATCTTTTTTTCTCGGTGGATGACTTGGGACTTTTCGAAAAATATGTAAAAAAACTATTTTTATTGTGGATTAGGTGATGTAGCGACTAGAAGGTTCGTTGGGCCACCCCAGGACCAAATGTATTTTATTTGCCTTATTTTCCCGGGATTATAATATTTTTTTCTGGCTGGTTGACTGGGGACTTTTTGTGAAATGTGCAAAGGATGTGTTTTATGGTGTATTAGGTGATGTAGCGACTAGAAGGCTCGAATATTGTACCATCCATCTGTGTTCAGCACATGTCATTCATGTAATTTCATCATAAATAATATTTACAAAAGACAAAAACTTGAAAAAATATATTATGTCATTTGCGAGACTGTTGACGCAGGAACTATTTTTGAAAATATGTGCTATTTGTTCCTATCAAGATATCAGAGTGAACAAGTTGTATCCAGCTTTGACAGTTTAAATGTGTTCATACAAAAAATTAAAATGCCAAACTGTTGAGAATAACTCAGAAACATCAGAAACACGTACGTGTCTCGAAGAAGAATTTTCGAATGAAACTTCTCTCAAGAGGAGGTCCCCATTCTTTCACTATTTTAACGGAATTTATATTAAAGTGGACAAGAAACTACAGCAAAATGAAATTCAACCATCAAATGAAAATTATTTTCATGCACCAGAAAATCTGAAGGGCATCTAAAATATAATGTACTTATACCCTATGTGGAGTGGTTTGCTGTTGACTGATTCTCTGACGAGAGATACAAACAGCCGAACTGTAGATGCGTATTCTCAAAAAAAGATATATTGAAAAGCAAACAGATATTCATTCTTATTAACTTTATTAAAGTGATGCATCCCAGAATAAAGGGGAGGCTGATAAGATACGAATTTGCATGCAGAGGTAAGAAATCAAAGTAAATAATCGACGAGACAAATGCTAAAGAAATATGGAATAGAATGAGCCCCCCCCCCCCCCCCTCCAGAAAGAACTTATTATACATATCCACATATCAGACCGCCAGGGTCCGAAATTGAATCATGTGTTTGAAGGGCAGTGTCACCATATTTATCTCACCATCTCAGGAGGCTCTCCCCTAGCCCACCTTAGCCTATATATGCACAAAGGTGGCCTAAAAAAACATTCATTTAATTTCATTTCTCCTCTAGACGTAGGCATTTACGGATGACAACCAGTCATTGGCGAACCCGGAGGGCTTTCCAGGTATGCTGGAAGGCAGTCAAACAAAGTGTGCATTTCCTAATGACTGGTAAACATGAAGTTTTGTTTTTTAGCTTTCTTTTCTTCTTTTTGAGACTTGTCTCACTACGACCGTTGTATACATTTTCGAATGAAACGTCTTTGAAACCAATAAGATAGTTTGTGGTGCATGATCAGTCAGTCGGTCAAATAATATAATTTTGAATACGTTTTATTTTTTATAAATAAATATATTTTTCGTCATTTAAAGCTGGAAACTGCGTTAGCAATTCCAGCTTCAAAAGAATGAGAAATATAAATAACTCTGCATCCACCTCTTATTCATTACTGTAAGCCCGAATCCTGTTGACGAATTTTAATATTATTGTATATTTTGACCTTGAGGATTAGGTTAGGAATTTGTAGTTGAGTCTATTACCAAATTCTGTGATAAAGTTATATTAATTCGAAAGTTCAATGTGTCTGCAAATGACCTTGGATAGACCATCAATGTAACTGTGCACACCCGTAACCTTTGATAATCAGGTAATAATTAATGCGTGCTTTTATAACTGAGTATAGATAGTAAATGTCAACATTAAATGGCATTATTACACACTTGCACTTTTGTATAAGCTTCACTTGAGTTTTCTTGGCTATTGAAAAATATATTATGTGGCAAAGTAAATGCAATATTTCACACAATCAACATCAATATTGTTTCTTTGATTATGGTGTAATGTTGTAAATTGCGAGGACAAAAACCAACATATCATTCCACCAGTGTATCACATTGTTACTCACTGTCCTCAAAGGTCATTGTCATTTCCAAACTTATAAAATATGAATTAATGACTTACGTGCTTCGTCAACAGTGAGACATTTAAGAGTATGGACAGCAGAATCAACAACAGCTAGGTCGTCGCGCAGCGAGTGCGACTAATAAGTCTCCTCAAGAACAGGAAAAACCATGTATAAACGAATGAGGTTATATGTACTAATATTTTCTGTTATAAAGTACCACACTGCTCAGCCTCTACCTGATGGCTGTTCTTCGCTGGTTACTTATCAGACTTCACTGAGAAGCCTGGTGTCCACCACCAGATTCCCTGCTTGTAGTTCTGTAGATATGGAGAATGAGAGGTTGGTTTGTGAGGTGACCACATATGCTGACAACATGAAGATCTTCTGTCCGTCCAGTGATGTATGTTATCCTGCTGATGAAATGCCAGGTATACACTGCCCTAACAAAACCTGTTACCCTCTACGTCATGTCTATGATAACGCCGCCATACAATATGACTGTGTGTGTCAGCCATCACAAAGAAACATGGCCATATTGTCTTTATCTGAATGGACAATGTGGGAAGACACTCTACCAAATCAACACTTAAATGGTCAGCGGCGTTTGGAAGGAGACAGTACATGTGTTCCACATGAATACAAACACCAAAGTAAGTTAGCATGAATAATTGTTTTGTGAAGTAAGTCATTTCACCGCTAAGCACGACTCAAGTCGTTTTTATCTTTTTTAATAACAGTTATTGTGAACGAAATGAGTGCTAAAAATAAATATTTGCAAATGTTTGGTCTCAATTTAAACAAATATGAGTAGGCTAATTTAAGTAGGTGGAGCTCTATGGATTATATTACAAAAGAAATACAATTTCCAGTGACATAAGAAGTTAGAACTTCACAGATACTACCTAATAGTTCTTTTAGTCATGTTAACACTGTTTTTGAATGATGTCCAAAATTTTATTGTTTTTCAGATGCCAGCACGTTCCAGGAAGATTGCAGTGAACTCAGGAATGAGGTTGGAGCCAGTAGCGGGGTGTACACCATCTATATTGAGAGCGATGATCACTACATTGATGTGTACTGTGACATGGAATTTGATGAAGGTGGCTGGGTGGTGAGAGAAAAAACTTCTAGAAATAAATTGTTTATTTGTTTATTGCGTCTAATTTGATAGTAAGGGTCATGTATTGTCAGTATTGATTGTAGTTCTGATTTCCAGGACCATCGCGACCATCTCAAAGCACTAAAAATAAAAAAACGTATATTACCAAACCGTACAATATAGTGTGTAACCATCTGATGATCATAGCCCTTTAAAATACCTTCAAAAACTAAATTTGGCGTTTTTCCATAATTTTTGTTCCATATTCGTTTTCAATATCAACAATGAATTGTGAGTTAGATATTAATGTCATAAATTCTTTTTTGTTTTGAAATTTCAGGTCATTCAACGGCGTCAGGATGGATCTCAACAATTTGATAAAACATACCAAGAGTTTGCTAATGGTTTTGGCGAAATCACTTCAGAATTTTGGCTCGGTAAGGTACTTCACCAATATGATGGATATATGATAGATATTTATTGACGACGGTAAGTCTATGCAGACTTATGCGTCATTAAAATAAACATATGTACAAGACTATACTCGCCGTCAAATTAACCAGGATCGCATGATTTTTGGCGATTTCTCCGTCAATTCTGAACCGATTGCCTTGAAATTTTGCAAAGGCCATTTTCTATTGAAATCCTAACAGCGGTAAAAATTTGGCAAAATTATATTTAATATTTCAAAAGTTAGACCATTTGACATGTAATAAAATTCTAGAATTAGTTTCATGGGTTTATAGAGGGACGTCGTAATTTCAATTTATCACATGTCAAATGGTCTAACTTTTGAAATACAATATATAATTTAAGAAATTTTCAGGGATATTAGGATTCTGTTGAAATATGATTGTTACAAAATTTCATAAAAATCGGTTGACGATTGACCGAGAAATCAGCGAAAAACATGCGATCCTGGTTGATCACTTTTAATGTGACTTTGGGTATATATACAACAGGATTAGTTCCGTAAAATATGCATGCTAAGTTAACCTAAACATGTTAAAATCAAGCGACATTATATACTAAAACAAGCACAAAAAATATGCACGAGAACTATTTAAAATAACCTATAGTTAAACAGCATTGGCATAATATTTTTAAGTT
>CAXHKU010001005.1:0-21133 GCA_964017125.1 Flabesymbios commensalis | reverse complement strand
GACAAGATTAAAAGACCGCCACGAGATTCGAGCCGCTATATTTGTTACAGCACTGTGGATGATGGAGTGGGAATTTGGGATTTGGCTGCCAACAAACCAATGAGGCAGATTGAGCGAGGCAAGTTATCAATGAGGGTATTCTTGCATGAAACACCAGGGTGGAGACAGGCTTTCATAAAAATAGCGTTGATGTTGAAAGTGATGAAGGACTAAAATGATGAAGGACTAAAATTGACCACTTTGTTAACCCTTTCAAGCCTGAATTTACCATTGTCATTTTCATCCACTACAAGCCGCGAATTGCTGACGCAATTCTCGACTTGTAGAGGATAAAAATGACTTGCAGCTGGTGACAAACGAAAAAAAAGATACTGTTATTTTTAAAACAGTTCCGTGAAAATGTTTGTTCTAAAACCACCAGGTTTCAGAAATTGAGCCATTCTTCAGAGATGCGAAATGATGCTTTAATGAAGTGTGAGGGCCTAAAGGGTTAAAAATCATGTGTATAAAAAATTGCCGGTGGGGATTTGAGGGTGGGAGGGGGGGGGGGGTTGGGTGTTGCAATATCCTAGACATTTTTCTAGATATGTCACTGGAAGCTACAGTGTTTGCTAGGGTTTGCTGGGTTAAAATCAACGTCAGACATTTTATCCTGTTTTTTAAATGTTCCCGCTATTTGTTCCAGGAGTCGTCACCGGAACCTCTTCCTGTTGGACTTCTCCTGAGAAGATAATGACGATGGACCAAAAAAACAACATACATTACATCGACTTGAACCAGGGTACCATCATCAAGACTGTCAACAACAAACTGATAGCGCCGACTACTATGCCCCAGCTTGTCCGTAAGATAACGTTCTGTTTACCTATGATTATCAGTGACATCGCTGTCGGTGATCTGGGTGTTTAGTGGGAGCGGATGATCTACCCTATGACAACTCGAGAATATCAACACATTTTGATCCACTGTGAATCGCAATTCCCACCTTATGAATTTTATTTAAAAATCAAGTGTATGAAAAAGTAGAGGTTCTTCGTTTCGATGGGTTTTATCATTTGCATTAACCCTCAAAGCGCTAAAGTCGTTTCTTAATTTGTTTTATTAGCCGATCAAATTACCGTCATCGGGAATGAAATGCGTGCTTAAACATCAATATTTGCGAATATTTTGGCTCAATTTAAATAAATATACCGTATTTTCACCCAATTGAAGTTGTGGGTCGTGTTAGCGGAACACAACTTTAAGTTGGTGAAAATTTAAATTATTTAATTTAGCGCTTCAAGGGTTTTTATTGTTTTTTTCGAAAAAATCCCAAGACATATGCGTTTCCAGCACGTTACGGGTCACTGTGTTTCTATGTAGCTCTATGTACAAAGTAATATTATCCCTTAACCCTTTAATCCTCACGATGCATTAAAGCATCATTTTAAATCCCTGAAAAATCCCTACAACTAAGGGTTTTAGAAGGAAAATTTCCATGAAACTACTTAACAAATACATGGCAATTTTTTTACAATTTTTCACCCATTTCAAGTCATCTTCATCCACTGCAAGTCGAGAATTGCGACAGCAATTCGCGACAATTGACAATATAAAGTCAGACTTGAAAGGTTAAACGCTGAAATATTTTAACCAAGAGATCAACAGTTTTTTTTTCAATTCGAAATCCTCATAAATGTTTTAGTTAGCTCTTTTTGTTTCATTTGAATACTTATGTTATGTATCTACGGCTATTGTAAATGTTTTACTCTTTCAGTGCGGGGATCGCTTTTAGACGTCAGATAGGCGTCGAAATCCGACGTCTATAGACGTCAGATTCTGACGCCCAAAGTCGTCCCAAGGGCTAAAAGGGTTGAGGGAGACAGACGTCGAAATTTTTTTTAGTGTTCAACTAGGTAAAAGATTGAGAACGAGTTATAATTTCTAAGCCGCCTGGGTAATGAGCTAATATATTGAAATATTGAAAGGATTTCTGCATGTTCAAAATGTCTAATACGTGGGCGACACACATATTAATGTACACCCCAGGCATTGAATAGTTTGGAGCCCTGTACATGTAAACCTTTTGCGATCTGTGGGAAAATTCAGATGTATTAGGTGTGTATTGCCTTTACCAGACAGTAATCATTTAAAAAATAATAGTTTTGTAACATATATTTCGTATTTGTTTTACAGAAGAGAGACTAAAAAGACAATTTACAAGTATAGTAACAATATTGCATTCATCCACCATTTAGTTTACGTACCATACCTTAACCCTTTCAGCCCTCACGATGCATTAAAGCATCATTTTACATCCCTACACAGACGTTTTTTTCTTACAAGAAAGGGTTTTAGAATGAAAATTTCCATGAAACTCGTTTACCAATTCATAGTTATTTTTTTTATTTTTTAAACCACATCAAATCATCTTCATCCACTACAAGTCGAGAATTGCGACAGCAATTAGCGGCTTGTAGTGGATGAAGATGACAATGGTAGATTCAGGCTTGAAAGGGTTAAGAGACTTCGTTTGAAATGATGTACTGTGTTTTCTGTTTGACCAGATTTTCAGTATCCCCTGCGGATGAGATTGTGTTTGTTGGTCCTAAACCTAATGAAATCACCCTGTATAATTTGGAAAAGGGTGAGTTTTTTCTGAATTCACTGTTTTTTCTTATCTTTGTAAGTTTTTCGCTTTGTCTTTTTATCGGGTGTTCGCTTATTGAAGCTGTAACGCCACAAACGCGTTAGTTAGCTCAATGCTGGTCCACCGCCTGCGACGTTGGCCCAACATTGAACTAACATTGGCTTTAGGGCTTGTGTTCACTGGGAATAACTTGTTCAAGGGAAGACGATTTATCTTTACATTCGCTGAGCTGAATGGTTGAAAACTGACTGAATGGTCTAGTGTGAAGGGCTGCATGTTGATTCTGTGAAATAATTGGGACCATATAGTACAGTGTTATTGAAATTCAAAGTGTTATTGAACAAATGAACATGTAATATCCACACACGTAAACTGACAAGTTAACTGACTGATGGTCTAGTATGAAGCGCTGCATGTTGATTTTGTTATCTCTGTGCGCGTAATTTATGCGAAAATCGAAATAACTGAGACCATATTGTACAGTGTTATTGAATATCAAAGTGTTATTGAACTGATGAAAATGTAATATCCACAGACAATTTATTGACTAGATGTGAGATAAATTGATTTTGTAACACGCGCTAGTCACTAGGCCTTGTCTTCTAAACATTTCAAGCGGTGAGCACTACCACAGTCGTTTTCAATCTCTTTTATTAGCAGGAAAAAATGAGTGCTGCAACATCAATATTTGCAAATGTTTGGTAACAAACTAAACAAATATTAGTAATTTTCACCCATTCGAAATTGTGTGTCGTTGTAGCGAGAAACAACTTAAAGTGGGTGAAATTTAGATAAAATAACTTAGCGTGAGAAGAGTTAAATAAATTACATATACATTGTACAATGTAAAATTGTACGGTTAATTGTCTTTGATATACACTGTTCTTCAAAGCCAAAAGGCCGTATCTGCACTTGTAAAATAAACAGATACAAACAGCTGAAACTTACACCTTAGTGACTAACATGTGTCATTTCAGTAGACGACACTATATATTTGTTGTGATTTTCTGATTATGTGGGTTTAATGTCAGGTGCTGCTGATGCCAAAATGGCAGGTCCATCATCCAAAAAGTACGGTGGTGTTCTCCTTCAGGAAGAAGGAAAGTTAGCTATTGGTTTAGATAATTACATCACGAGTGAAGACGATAAGAAGCAAAAATTCACAGTGGAGACATTTGACTTGACGGTAAGGGACCCACTTTAGAATCGGACAGATTATGCTGTCCCAACAGACACAAGACGTTTAATCAATGTTGGTTTAACCTTTACAACGCTGAAATTGTTTTGCATTCGGAAACCACGAAGACCAAAGGTTTTTTTCAATTTTAAACCATCATAAATGTCTTAGGTAACTTTTTCTGCTTCATTTGAATACCTATGTTGAGGGTCCACGGCCATTATAAATATTTACTTCTTTCAGTGCGGGGACCGACTTCAGACGTCAGAATCTGACGTCTACAGACGTCAGATTCTGACGTCTAAAGACGACCCCCGCGCTGAAAGGGCTAATTAAATTGTTCAACCGTCTACGACGTTGGACCAGCGTTAAGCAAACACTGATTGAACGTCTTGTGTCTCATGTTGTATCACCTTGGAATCCACGTTGTTGCTTCTGATTCAGTTTGTTTCAGTTTGGCTTTTGGTCCTAAACAAAGAATAGAAAGAGTGACATAAAAAGTGTTTAAAGGGACCCCTTGGGATGAGACATTTTCAATGTTGTCAATTTTTTGAAAATTTAATTTATATGAAGCTATATAACCTACTGATCTTAGCTAAAATACGAAAAAGTAAAAAAAAAAAAATTTTAGAGCACCGAAAAAGAGCGAAATAGTTGTATTTCCAGGTCGTATATTGCCATGTAAACAAAACAAGTCAGCAATATTAAGCACTTTCCATCACATATTCCCACGTATCAGACGGTAAGATCAGAACAATCGCCGCTAATTGGTGTCTCATAGTCAGGACACGGGAGGACACACCTGCAGCACTGATTGTCTACCCGACGCTGGGCCGATGCCATCAGCATGTGGCCCAATGCTGTGAAAACATTCAATCGTCCTTCAGGTATACAAATAGTTTGTTTGGGTTACTTCTGGTTTCATAGAAATGTTGATTAAAAATATTTGTAAAAATTTGAAAATTCTGAAAAAAATAAAAACATGATCCGTGGGATACACTACTTCAGTGCGGAAGTAAAAACGAAAATTGATGTCATCCCAAGGGGCTGCTTTAATGGATTTTTTTTTGACAAATTTATTTTTAGAAACACGTAATTTACAATATCCTGATGTCTATAGCGATAAATTATAAATATATACATTAATTACCTGGACATTGAGTTTGCAATTCCAGCCTAAAATGAATAGATGCTAACACAGGGGGCAGATCAACTGTACAACGGTTATTATATCTACTTTGAATAATTATGCACTTCTATTTCACAGTAACCTTTGTGTTAACCCTTGTCCTGCTACGCCCGTATATATACGGTTTCAAACATGGTTTAGATCAATAGAAATATTGCTAAATTTGATAAAATAATTCATAAATATGAATATTTGTTATCATTTTAAGCTGGCTGGGAATTGCGTTAGCAATTTCAGCTTCGAATAAATGAAAAATAATAGCAAGCAGGACAAGGCTAAGCGCGACTAGAGTCGTTTTTTTAAAAAATTATATTAGCCGTTAAAATCATGGTTATTGTGAAAAAAATGAGCAGTGTTTAAACATCAAGATTTCCAAATGTTATGGCTAAAATTAAACAAATGTAAGTAATTTTCACACAATTGAAGTTGTGGGTCGCGGTAGCGAGACACAACTTCAAGTGGGTGAAAATTTAAATTATTTAATTCAGCGCCTTGAGGATCAAGAATGTAACTGTACCTACAACATGTAGTATCTTAATATCGGTGCAGATAAAACTGTGTTTTATTTAATCAACACCCCAGTCGTCAGTACCATAACTTGATAACCATGGAGAAATAGATTAATTTCAGTTTACCGTCCACCCTACCGCTAAAATCAAATTTGATAAAACCAAATCAGTTTTTGTATTAAGTGTCATATTAAGTGTCATTTTATCCTAGCACTTGATAACACGATTTGTCGTGT
Organism: Flabesymbios commensalis; assembly: GCA_964017125.1. Classification (NCBI taxonomy): domain Eukaryota; kingdom Metazoa; phylum Annelida; class Polychaeta; order Terebellida; family Flabelligeridae; genus Flabesymbios; species Flabesymbios commensalis. The sequence goes on along the minus strand of CAXHKU010001005.1, from coordinate 15,393 downwards.
ATCTCAATTTATTTTCCTATTATAGTTAATAAGCACGCTCGGCACGATCCCAAGATATGAACAACATTTATTACTGCACGAAATGTATTTGTTTAAAATGTTTTTTTGAAATACTTTCAGGTTATTAAGGGAGGCACCATTCAATCCCCCGGGGGGGGGGGGGGGGGTAGAGCTGGAGTTTTGACTCCGAGTGAAACTCTGAGTGAAATAAATAATTTACGTCAAGAACTGTTTATATAAACATTATAGTAAAATTGAATTTTTTGGTTTGGCGCGCCGCCGAGACGGAATGAAGTAAATAATCCGTCCCTGACAAAAAATACTCCAACCGCCCCCCCCTCTTGGTGATTGAATGGTGGCGCCCTCAACTACACTAGGTCAAATACTTTAACAGCAATTTTTTAACTATAAATAATTGGTTAGAATTACATAATCGATGATTGGTTATAACCAACAGATGATCACAGTTAATCAGTCGAGTGGAAGTTAGGCGCACATATGTTCGTTTAAATAAAGAACATATGTTTCTGAGGTATATTATTAATACCCGCTATCCCAGCAAACACAACACATGAACCCAATGTTTGGCAGACGCTATAGACGGCGGACCAACATTGGTCCATCATTGGGTTTATGTGTCGTGTTTGCTGGGATACACTGCAATAATTTTGCTAAGAACACAGGCATCTGACGGAAAAATGAAGACGCTAGGTGAGGCTCAGTCAGATGAGGTTTTGAGAAACTGTGAATTGGTACACGAATTGATTTATCAGCAATAATCGTTTAGTCGTATTTATAATCGATGATCATAATTGGTGTACCAAACGCCCAATTATCGATTGTAATCGTTGATCATAATTGGTGTACCAAACGACCAATTATCGATTATAATTTTATTGTTAAGCTTCTTTGAAGCTATATACGTCATTTTGTTTCAGAAAAAGAAGCTAGGCGCCGTGGTGAAGGTGGAGTGTGTTGAGCATATCACCACACAGTCTGCCGCCAATACCGGGTCTTGGATGATGGCGAGCGAGAATAAAATGCTGGGGATTCTCAAACTGGAAAATAACAAATCACAAGCCTGGCTGTGGGATTTAAAATCAGGTACAATGTGAAATTGAAACATACTCAAATTAGTAACATGCACTTTTATCTTCTATCTTAGTGTTAGCCGTTCTATCATCTAAACTGCGTTTTGTAAATACACAGTACATATAGTAACTCTACCCACTTGAAGTTGTAGAGCGGTAGAAGGACACAACTTCAAGTGGGTAAAAATGTAAACCTAATCATTTAGCGCTTTTATCCTTCAAGCTCGAGGATCGACAATAGACGTCAGATTAAAAATACTAAAATATTTATAATAGCCGTATACCCATAACATAGGTATTCAAATGAAGCGGAAAGAGCTAACTAAGCCATTTCTGATAATTTCAAATTGCAAAAAACACCCTTTGTTGTCTATGTTTTATATAAAAAAAATTCAGCGCTTTAATGGTTAACATGATTTCTCAATATGTATGTCACCAGGAAAAGGACGTCCTGTGGAAGACGAGGAATCCAAAGATCTGGATCTCATCTCAGCCGTCATCACGGCGGATGGTCTGATCGTCACGGGATACATGTCACGTATGTAGAACTATTCTGTCTATTTCAAAATATCTTATCATTATTGACAAGCTTTAGCACTTAAAACGCTTATTTAAATATTTAATTTTTTTACCCACTCGAAGTTGTGTCTCGCTACCGCGACCCACAACTTCAAGTGGATAAAAATTACACATATTCGTTTAATTTGAGAGCAAACATTAGCAAATTTTGTATGATGTTTAAACGCTCATTTTGTACCCAATAATCATGATAACAGTGATTTGATCAGCTTATAAAATGGATTAAAGACAACTATAGTCGCGCTTAGCGGTTTAAGGGTTAAAGCATTATACCACTGTCAGTCCTGTTTATGTCAGGCCGCGCTTTCACCAACACCCGCTCATATAGATTTGTATTCAGAGTGACTTGTAAGACCTTTTTGGCTGGGCATTTTACTGTGCATGTCACTAAAATAATATATTATTATGTTTATAGTTATACCCAATTGACTTCTCTGTAGGCCGTGCGGTACATTCTGGGTTCTGTAAGCCGGGAAATATTGTTGACTTACAACTTTGGCGGTTTGGGGAATGAAACAAAATGTCGGAGAATAATATTGACTGACTACCCCCCTTCCCCACTAGTACCCCTGAATAGGAACACTTTTTTGGTGGAGAGAAACATTTGCGTTTTTTTTATCAAACCGACAACCCGCCAATATAAAACGGGCGCCAATATCACCAGGTTAACAGTACATAGCCTTCGCCCCCTGTTGCTGCACAGTGTACTACTGCTTTATGGTCTTTGTCCCACTTATGTACCACATGGTATATTGTCAAAAATGGATTGATTAACCTTTTCAGCGCAGAGACAGACTTTAGTCGTCAGAATCTGACGTCTAAAGTCGATCACCGCAGAGAAAGAGTAAACTATTTATAATGGCTCATAACATAGGTATTCAAAGAGCTAACTAAGCCATTTATGATGATTTCAAATTGAAAACAATCTTTGGTCTCTTTGGTCTTTGGCTCCGGGTTTTCATTTGGGATATTATAGTTGGGTATATAGGCCCCTAATATTACAATACTCATTTGATTTGACAATATTTTTTGCGACAGGAATCCAATGGGAAAGAAAATCATATAAAATGAAATGGGACTTCTGGCTATGGTCGTTTTTAATCCGTTTCATTACCCGACTATACCACTGTCATTGGGTACGAAATGTGTGTTTAAACATCAACATTTCCAAATGTTTTGTCCCAAAATTAATAGATGTTATCAGTAAATTTTCACCCAATTGACGTTGTGGGTCGCGGTAGCGAGACACAAGTGGGTGAGAATTTAAATGATTTAATTTAGCGCTTTAAAGGTTAAAGTGTGGTATATATGTAAGCCATGGTAGGGACTCGTAGGCACGATCCTTTAATATTAGTCCAGGCTGCTAGGGGTTTCTCTGTGCACTTTCGGAAGAAATGACCATTTTTTGCCCAGATGATCAGTAACATGTACTCTTTCGATCCTGCTATAGCGCAGTCAATTCTGACATTAGTAACACCTAATTAACATGTAATTAGTATCCATAATTAGCTAAATCTGGTAAAAAATAATATCTCAAGAACCAGTGGGTCGATTTTAATGATTTTAAATTCTGTGATCTGTTTGGTGAATAATTGACACAACAAAATTTTTTTTTAGATCATTTATTGTCAAGGTCACGTGATATGTCGAGGTCAAAGGACAAATCGAGGAAAATTGGCCGAATTCGGACATTAAATTGCGCATTTAAAATGTTTCAAATTACCCAAAATTATTTGAAGTATTATTTAAAAAAACACCATCTGTAACATTCCATTTGAGGGTTTAATGACGTATCTATCCAATAACCGGGGTCGTAATTATTTGGACAAGTGGTCCACCCAGAAGTTGTCTTTTTCTCACATGTCTTATAAATGGATCAACGTTATGATTTTAATTAATTCCTTTTAATAGACTGTGTATTTTAATGTTGTACAAAATGTTATGCACTATTATATATCACATGAAGGTCAAGGTTAATCAATAACTTCAAGGTCAAAGTCAAAGTAATATTCGAAATATTTTTGGAACTTGGTGGTTTTCTTTTGTGGTGGGTGTCTATGCCATGAATTAATATATGCAACATATTTATTGCCAATTTTAATTATATTATAGGGTTCAACGTGAAAGTATTTTTTGTTTAGGCAATCAAAAATAGATTCGATACTTGTAGGGCAAACGTGAATGGCAAAATAGCCCGAGTGGTAAGCTTTTCAATTTAACGATACAATCCATGATGCAAAATATGCCTCGGTTATTCAAGCAAGTGACATTATCCTACTCGGACCTTTAACGTTTATCAATATTTTGCATATTTATACATTGCTAAAAAGCAAATATGACAGCTACTACAGGCTCTGGGAAACAGCACAAAAACTGGAGATGCTACTCAAATTTGTGCAGCGTTTAAATTGAATCTTTGTGTTCCATTCTTGATAATCGTCATTATGCTCAGTGATTCTAGGTTCATAATATTGCTTTCTGATCGAGACCTGTAAGGACAGTTTTTATTGTTTTAAATCACAAAATTTCACTAATCATAAGTGATCTAAACGGACAAAGTAAGCTTGAAGGAGAATTGTGTTCTAAGCAGCCTTGATGAAAAATGTGTCCTTAATGTGCATACTGATATTGCAGGGTGAAGATAAAGGGTCTGTATTGCTGATGAGTATAAAAAAAATATTCAAACATTTAACATGTTAGAGCGTTCTGATGTTAATCCAACAAACCAACCAGAAACTACACAGACAATTTTAAAATACTCGTTTATATGTTCAAGAGATAACACCCATAACCTCCAATCCCCAGAAGGTGTGATAAAGCAATGCAATGAGTTATAGCTGATATTAAAGATTTACATTGCATTTTAGTTTCATGAAAGCACTGCCGATTAGCTTCTCAAGTATGAAAATACATAGGGCCTACAAACTTTTGCACGACTGACATGAGATGAACAGAAATCCATCTTGGTTGCCAGTTTGGATGAGGGTGCATGTGATCATATCAAGACGAGACGATGCTATGTTGATTTATTGGGCTGCAATGGTTCTCCCAACACCAACATACAATATAATATATACAGTATCTAATTTCGATGAATATGTACCAATTTCCATCATTCGCCTTATGAGAACTCTCTTCTATAAAGTGTGATGGTGTTGTTAGAGATACTGAGTAACGTGCGAAGGCTATATTACTGTCTAACCAAGGATGGATGGGCGGACCAAGACAACACCCATAAAAAGACAATTTTCATATAAACTATGATATAGGTCTATTTCAGAGTAATAAAACCATCCTTTTTTTTAGCTCCCCTAGCTCTAATCATTATTTTAAGAAACGTATTATTTTAATTTATGAAAAATAAACAGTGGTTAATTCTGACAAGATGCATGTAACGCACGACTTTCCGCTACATTGCATTACATGGCATATGTCAGGATATGTCATCTCCCATGATGCGTGTTCTCTCCACATTCCATGTTATTATATGGGATATGATAACACCTCTTTCATCGCAGAATAGGTAGAATGTCACTTATGTCAGCATAATAGAAAGGGTCAGCTCATTTCACCCCACCACATCCTTCTGCAGTACTGTATGTAGCGCTTGGCTCAGTGTCCACTGATGACACCAAAATCAGCGAAGAACTTGTTTTGTCTCTTTATTCAAAACCGTGTCATCATTGTAAGAATATAAACCAGTCTTATCCGGCATGTCTTTGTTTATTCCGCCATCGCAGTCCAGAGTGTGTGGCAGTAGTGTGATATTTAGTTTGTGTAGGCCTAACCTTGATTTTGGCATGACAAAAGCTATAAACCTTTCTCCATTCACCAGTGGGAATTCTCTCTTGCTGACCTGACATATTTATGGTTCGTTGTACAAGTTGTGTGAGCCCAAAGAATTAAACCTCGATAGGCCTATGTGAGAGGAGCTCTCACACTTAATCAAAGTGAGATTGATAAATCAAAACCTACGAGTTTAAAATCAGCTTCGATTTTTTCATTCCAGCGTTGTTTGAGATTATTACCATGGCTTATTTTACACTTCCCTTCCCTTGCGAGTATGTGGGTGCATGCTATGGACGTTCTATCACCCCGCAACCCTTGTCCAAGGCAATAGAAAAACGTCGAAGTTAGAGGTTCCTGCAGGCTACCCCCTGGGCACACGACGTTGTTGCGACGTTGAATCAACGTTAATGACGTTGCTTCAACGGCACATCAACGTCATGTGTCCAGTGGGTAATGCTTTCTAATAAAGGTTGTAGGCACAGTTGATTGTGTTTGACAAATGATTCAAAATAGGTGACAGCTTCAAAATAGGTGATAATTTGCCATGGTCGTAAGCCCTACAAGTATCGAATATACCAACTGCTTAGACTGAATTTCACTTTTACATTAACACTGCCCCATTTATATAATTAAAATTGACCGATTGATTATTGTGGTGCATCAGAAGGGAGTAGGACGAAAAGGAAATCATCTGGTCTCAAATCTATTCCAAATTTCACTTTAATTTTGACCTTGAAGTTTGTTTGACCTTGACCTTTATGTTATATGAAATAGTGCATAAGATGTGGAACATCATTAGAAATGTTTTAACAGAAACTAATCGAAATAGACTGAATTATTCCTCAGATGACGATCCATACATGAGGCATCTGTGGTATAGCCAACCCATGAAGATCACTTCTCTAGCCCATAATTATCCCGGTTTTGGTGATACAGATTACATTATGCCACCAAATTAAAGATTTTAGACTCGTGTATCATGTTTTTTTAATGTGAAATAATTATATGTTCTTAGAAACATTTGATAGGATCTTTCTGTTCAGAATTTTTTTAATTTGCTCACATCTGAACCTGACTTAGCCGCATCACGTGACCTTGACCACTAATCACCTCAGGAATATTTTTTATCGTGTAGACTATACGTTAAATAAATAACACAGCCCAAGATCATTAAAATCGATCTACCGATTCTTAAAATATTTTTTTTTCGGCTTTTTGCTTGGTTTTGCTAATTATGGATACTAATTAGATGTTAATTATATGTTAATCGTGTCAGAATTGACTGCGCTATATCAGGATCGAAAGAGTACATGTTACTGATCATCTTGGCAAAAAATGGTCATTTCTTCCAAAAGTGCACACACTAGCCCTATTTTGACCCTAACAGCCTGGACTATATAAAGGATACGTTATCTGACCTCGAACACGTTGCGTCCACCTCTTAAACTATGATATATGACAATTTGTTCTGTTATGTAGGTGAGGGATTTTCTGGGACAAGACCATAAGTCCTGGTCACGAACTTAATTAGGACGTGCTACGAAAGTTACGTCTTCTCAAAGGCGACTTGAGTCGATCAAAAAATAGTTGACGACATTTATTGACGACGGAGTCTTAACCAGGCTATCCCAGCGGACACAAGGCGTTGGCCCAATGCTTTATTGATGTTGGCCCACCGTCTCCGACGCTGGCCCAACATCAAAACAGAATTTGGCCATCGTCTTGTGTGGACTGGCTATCTATGATGTATAGAGGATTCGTTCTCGACAGATGGCAAATGATTTTTTTTTTAATTTGGTGTTGGCCCTGTTTTGCTTGCATGATTACTTTATATTTCATTTATGATGTATATATATGTTTGTTGCTTGATTACTTTATTTCTCTTGGCCCAGCGTTGGGTCAACGTGTCGTGTTAGCTGAGCCTGTCACAACGATAAAAACACGTGTCATTATAATACCAGCATATTGTTTTTTTTCTGATTACTGTTAAATCTATTTTACACCGTTAATTACAATTCAACTAAACTTTGGTCAATTATTGTATGCAATTTTTTGTAAATTTAATGAGAAAATATTTGTTGTATCTGCAAGTTTGCTAATGGGTGGCCCTCTTGTTAGTGGTCATTTCCTGACCTTAAGGAAAGTCTCCCTGACCACCTGTGATACAAAACACATCGTATGAAAAATATGTGATAGGTCAAATGAATTATTTTCTGATTCTGATTCTGATACATAGCTGTGTGCATCACATGGGATGAAAAAACACTAGAACGAAAGAACACAATCCAACTGGAGAAGAATATGAAGAGCAGTGCCAGCATTTATCCCTCTAGCGACGGCAAAATGATAGCTGTGAGAAACAGTGACAAGGATAAAGTAGAAATCATTGATACAGACACTGGACAAAGGTGATTATATGGTCTAAACCCTTGAGGAGCTAAGCAGCACCATATATGTTTTCAATATGTTTTTTGGCAGGTTAAGAATCACAGTAATTGGGAATGAAATGAGTGTTTAAACATCGAGATTTGCAAATGTTTGGTCTCAAATTAAATTATTATGAGTAATTTTCACCCACTTGAAGTTGTGGATCGCGGTAGCGAGACACGACTTCAAGTGGGTGAAAATTTTAATTATTTACCTTAGCGGGTTGAGGGTTTAATTTAAGCTACAAATCTCATGATTTCGATGAATAGTTTCATTTTTCCACAGATTGATCTGATTAAAATTCATCAGATGCAGGTAAAGGTTTTTTGTGATCTATTTCGTGTGGCAGAGCTGCAGACATAATCTAAAGTTGACACTCTAGTGCAAATGCTGATTAATTGTGAAAGTTAGACGGTTACTTGAATTTTGTGATTTACAGCAATCCATTTGTAAATTTATTGCTACAGTAAACAAGCGTTTGTCACGTTGAAAAACACATCAACTACGAAGCAGCCACACTTCCGTCCAAACGGTCATACACATGGTTTACTGGCAGCAAGCTTATCTATCATAAATGGTCATTTTAATAACCCCGTTCTAAGCATGCCATCTTGAAAGCAATGATTAAAATGTACACTTCAAACAAGACGTTGAAAGTGTACTTCGATCATTAAAGCACTACTGACGCTAAAATATTTTTCACACACTTGAAGTTGTGTCTCGCTATAGCGTGTCACAACTTCAACTGTGTGAAAAAGACTCATAGCTGTTTGATTTTAGAGCAAAGATTTGCAAATCTTGATGTTACCAATATTAATGATTTTAACGACTGATAAAACAGATTAAAAACAACTTTCGCGCTTGGAGGGTTAATCGAGGGCTGCTTTGAAAATGGCATTCTTTCCACACTTGCTAACATTGTTTATTCTTCTTTTTTTAGGATATATAAACTGTACGTAGGCGTGGAGATGTGCGATGTGAGCTTCAGTAAAGATAACACCTTCCTGTTAGTAGCTGTTAAGGGCGTTGAGGGAGTGGTCCCGATCTATCTCCAAAAGGCAGTCACAGAAGATCCTAATCAAGACGAGAACAAGGACGAAACAGGAGAAGATGATGACAAACATGAAGCAGATAAAAAAGATGATTTAGAGAAAGAGGATACGGTAATTACAGATGGTGACGATGATAACAAGTCAGGAGGTAAAGATGGTGATGATAAAAACAAGACAGGTGAAGACACAGGTGGCGATGAAAATAACAGCGGTGACGGGGGTCAACAACCAGATGCACCAGAGAGTGGTGAAGCGGCCAAACAATGGGACGATAATAAAACCTGGGCAGAGAAAACAGCTCGCGAGGCCCGCTTAAAGGAAACAGATGTATTTGGGGAGCCCGATCTACTGTTAGAAATTAAGAACATCGACGAAAAGAAAAAAGATGGCGAAACAAAGTAATATACTCGTACTTTGCAAAAAAACGGTAGATTTTTTTATAAAGACATTAGAAATGGCATAATAATGATTACATTGTTCAATACTGATATTGAGTTATAGCATAATATTTGTCATTCGAAAAATATTTGTATTGATCAGATGCTGTGTACAATTTGCAACACTGCCATTCCATGTGTCCGGTTGTGGCACCGTATCCGGCAACCGCATGTAGGTGTCTTTCCATGTGTCCGGCAAACGCATGCGTCAGGCGCATACCGTAACTGATATTCCTTCCTACGTCACTGTCTTTATTGAGTTACGTAGAATTCTGTAATTCTCAAATAATGACGTCACAAGAGAATTTCCTTACGGAAAACAAAACGCATGCGGCAACCGCAAAAATCAACAACTGCTGGATCTCCAAACGCTCCTGCGTTTGCCCGCGCATAGAAACTACTAACTTCATTCATCTATGCTGGAAAAAATTGGTATAGCAACCGGACACATTAATGGCAGTCTAAGCTATGAATTGTTGCAGTATTTCCCATCTTATAGTGAATAAAATCAGCATTCTATGTTGTAACTGCTCTCTCAGAACACTCTCATTTTGATGAATTAGATCATATTATACGTTTTTTATTGAAAATATACACTATGCAAGCAAATGGTTAAGGTTGACTGAGAAAAAATACTTTGGAAAATGGTCTACATTGTCACGATCTCAAACATTATTCTATGCACTAGGAGTTTTCTTATGTTTATCATGGTAGATTGGAGAGGTGGGACAATACACTGGGCATACGACGACGTATAAACGTTTAATCAACGTTATTGTCGTTGATTAATCGTGCATAGGTCGGCATGAGCCCAGTGGGATGTAATTTGGTATATGTCGTTTAATGTGTATTAAGCTATCTGTGATATTCAAAGAAATAAAACTCGAATTCGCTCACTTGTGTATGAAATGATCGACGCTGTGAACCATCATGTGATACTGTCACGGCGGGCTGAACCGGATACAAATTTCAGCCGCAACCTTCACCCCTTTTTATCATCCGTTTTATCATTGGATATTTTATTTCTATGACAGTATTTTTTAACAACTTAACTTTTTTTCAATTACAATCGAAGCGAATAGTTTCATGGTCAAGTGAATTAATGAACGTCTTTTAAAAATAATGTTTACCTAAAAATAACAGAGAAAAAACGGGAGTACAATTGATAACGTTTAGATTATTAAGTTTCATGAGTAAATACAGATAGAAACAAAATCGTCTTTGAACCAATACTAAAAACATAGACCCACAAGCAGTACCAAGACAGCAATGTACACCACTTTGAGCAGTCAGGAGCATTGTATGCTTTTAAATTTGCACAACTCCGATGAAACATCTGACCGGCCGGGATTTTTACTTCTAAGTTTCGAGCCACTACCGGACCGAATGAGCAATCGGGGTCGGAGATTAACTGTACAGATAAGATTGAAAGAATTACCTCCGGTAAGAATACACAGCCAATACGGGCTGCAGAACTATGTAAACTATGCTAACATAGAGCAAACTGAGCAAAATAAAAAAACGTAAATTGTCAATCATCAAAAAAAAAGTTTACTTTAAAAATACATCAAAAAATTAAATTAATTGAAAAACTGACAGAATGACAAAAACGTAAATTATTATTCGTAAAGAATTGTTTGACCTTAAACATACCACGAAAAATAGCACAGTAATCAGAGGCTGGTCGAATGAAGAAAATAACAGAATATTAATGGTCGAGAAATAGTTTCACTTTCAATAGACACAATTTCATGTTAAAATATCGTTGATGCAAATACTTTTTTAATCGTCAACAAAACATGTTTTACTGTTAGCCCTTTCAAGCCTGAATTTACCATTGTCATCTCCATCCACTACATGCCGCGATTTGCTGTCGCAATTCAAGACTTGTAGTGGATGGAGATGACTTCAAGGCGGTGGCAAATAAAAAAAATATATTTATTATTATAACAGTTCCACAAGAAATGTCATTCTAAAACCCCCAGGTTTTAGGATATTAGGTCATTCTTCATAGATGCGAAATGATGCTTTAGTGCATCGTGTGGGTTGAAAGGGTTAAAGAGCACATATCGCAAAAGCGCTGTTTAATATCTCTAACTGTAAAAATATATTAAATGTAAAGTGAACTTAGACTTTTTCAAGCGATAGTGCTTGTATCCTGAAAACAATACATCCTGTTTGTGTCAGGCCAAATATTCATTATTTTCACTATTATATTATCACTGTGTACTTAAAAGATAATAGTCAAAATATGCGTTCAAAATGATCACTATTGACTTATTTTATCCCAAAAATATGAGAATAACCAATAAAGCACGATTCTAGTCGTCAAGTTGTAGCGAAAAAAATCATTTTAGACCCCATTTTTTTTAAATCTAAAATAACTGATTTTCAGAAAATTGCCCAAATTGTAGTATTGGGTATGCTTTGTAGTCTCCAAAAATGTATGATACTGTTCATAACAGATGGATCTCGTCCCACACAGTAACAATATTTGAGTCTTATTATATACTTGTGCTTTTATTTGCCCTAATAACATAGTTTCGGCCTTGTGCAATAACAGTTACTTTGCCCGTTCAGTGTTTACTATTTATCATTAACGACAATCTCAATCATCTCACCATCCTCAGGAGGTTCTCCTGGCCCAGTTTAGCCTATATGTGCACAAAGGTGGCCTAAAGCCCGATTCATTTCATTTCATTAACGACAATGACGTTTGAGGGCAAATACTTACTATTTGCTCTCTTTCGTTGTTATTGCCCTCTTTCGTCTCGTATTACACTTTTACTAAACCAGCAATAATTTTGTGGAGCCTCCATTTTATTGCCCCACTCACTGAAGATTTAAAAAACGTAATAACTTTGTGATATGTGGTCAGATTTACTCGCTGTTAATTTTAATATGTTTTTCTCTGTGTAATCGTTCAGTCTTTTTATAATATTTGGGTAAATCTGAAAGGTCCGTAGCTATAGGCCAAGGTCAAGGATGTAGGCCTATTCAAGACTGTCTATCATGTCTAAAGCCTATAGGCCTACATCAGTATGTAGGCCTATATGTCTATATATTTATTCAAGGTTTATGTTTTGTTATTTTATACGATGCAATCTTTCAATTAAAACACATTTTAGGTCCGTGCTTGTGTATCTAGTTGATGCTTAGTTGGCCATGTTAGCCGCACAGGTAGAACACAATGTCTTGGCCTACATCAGACAGTAGGCTATAGACTATACTAGGGGCCTACACATATAGATAGTAGGCTATAACAGTCCGTTATCACTGTAAAGCCTGTAGACACGCCACGAGTTTGTTAGCGTACATCCAGGGGCCGTATTCTCGTGAAGATCACCTAACTTTAGGATTTTTCCGCAACTTTAAAATGCGGAACTCCGTAACTGCGGAATTCCGTAAATCGCTATTGTCAAACTATTTGCGGGAAACTGTAGTTGCGGAGTTCCGCATCCTAACTTTTATCCAAAATACGCCATTTTTTCCTAGAATTTAGGGCACCCAAATTCTTAAAACTAAAACTTAGGTGAGTTCCGCATCGTAAAATTAATGAGAATAGCACTTACGGAAAAAAACCAAAGATGCGGAAATATTTGAGGAAATTTCAAAAATCTACGATGCGGAACTCCGTAAATGGTCACGAGAATACGGCCCCAGGGGCCGTATTCTCGTGAAGATTACCTAACTTTGGGATTTTTCCGCAACTTTAAAATGCGGAACTCTGTAACTGCGGAATTCCGTAAATCGCTATTCTCAAACTATTTGCGGAAAACTGTAGTTGCGGAGTTCCGCATCCTAATTTTTATCCAAAATACGCCATTTTTTCCTAGAATTTAGGGCACCCAAATTCTTTCCGTAACTTTTAACTAAAACTTAGCTGAGTTCCGCATCGTAAAATTAATGAGAATAGCACTTACGGAAAAAAACCAAAGATGCGGAAATATTTGAGAAAATTTCAAAAATCTACGATGCGGAACTCTGTAAATGTTCACGAGAATACGGCCCCAGGTGTACACCCCCTCCCCGCTCACTGCCGTGAGATATGCGGGTGCTAGTCACCTTAGTATAGGCCTACACACATGCAGGTTGTAAGGTGTAGGCATTTTTATAATAGTCTTCTTTATTATGTCTGATGACAAACATATTGTTTATAAATTCATAGGCCTCGACACAATACTGGCCACCTCAACAAAATACTAGTACCAATACTGAAAACACCGGGTAATATTGTCTATTTATTTGATCAAATCTCTCCTGTATGCATATATTTTTCCATATATTTATGAAAATATGTAAGTAAAGTAAAACTGTCTGTCTGTATGCCTACCTGTCTTTTTGACATTATCGTGAGGTTATCAGGTTCTAGCCCGCTTAGGCCATTTTTGCGGTTCTTACATAAACAGTGAACTCAATTCTTTTAAATTTGCACATATGAAACAGTTGAGCAATAAATACCAAGTAAAGCAAAAAAACAATAAAACCAAACTTCCATAGTCATATGGGAAGCAGACATGACACAACAGTATTAATCGCAGCCGTCCGTAGCTTCATCATATACCTTCCCAGCAAGGGCGGGGGCCCCAGGGTGGTGGTTAGCACCGCTGCCTTTCACGCCAGAGTTCGGGGTTCGGTTCCCGGTCTCGGCGGTTTGAAAGAAAAAAACTGTTTCTTCCCCATCCACGTGTGAAAGTTAGTATTGTGCGGAGCCTCCGTGACCGAGAGGTAGCGTGCTCGGTCTCAGACCGCCAGGGCTCAAATTTCGAATCCTGTGTCTGGAGGACAGTGTCATCTCAATCATCTCACCAACCTCAGGAGGTTCTCCTGGCCCAGTTTAGCATATATGTGCACAAAGGTGGCCTAAAGCCCGATTCATTTCATTTCATTTACCTTCCCAGCAAACACAAAACATCTGTGTAACATTTCTACAACGTCGAACCAACGTCGAAGACGTTGGGCCGACGTTGTAGAAATGTTATACACATGCTTTGTGTTTTCTGGGTTAATGGCCAAGCGCTGGTCGCTTTTCTAAATCAAACATTGCCTTTTTTCTGCGTAATAAAACATTTTGCTTGTAATTGCCTTTTCATATTTATCGCCTTGATAAACACTCATTCATAGCAGAAATACTTAATACCTATGCTAAATCGGAAAGCAAGCGCTATCAATCATTCCAGATGCAAATATTTCAAAATCGCTGTTGTGACTCTTTTTCAATTTGAATCAATGACGGAAAAAGTGTTGTATTAAGAGAATAAATACTGAATGCAAAATTAATTCCGACTCTAAATAGGTCAGAAGGGCAAAAACACTTTTTTGGCGGGTAAAAATGTAGTATCTGTTTTTAAAAAGTTTCCATGAAATACATAAAATATACATTACCATACATTTTTATCACATAAAATATCACAATGGCAATAAAAGGTATAATAGTTGCTTATGACATTTGGCTTCAAACAAAAATTGACGTTAAGTCACTCATAATCAAAGCGTGGCTTATTGGCTCATTATGTACATTTGCTGCTAGCAATGTATTTTAACCGTTTCAGCACGGGGATAGTCTTCAGACGTGAGACTCTGATGTCAAGATTCGGACGTCTAAAGAAAACCTCGCACTGAAAAAATACAAAAAATATAATGTCAGTAGGTATAGTACATGACATAGGTATAGTAAGTACAATAGTAGACCGTTATAACTGATTAGTAATCAGCTCGTAGACCGTCATAACGGAGTAGTCCCTTATAACATATCGTGAAAATCACCAGAGTGGCATTAAAGGGACTAGCCCACGCTAAAATCATCAAAAAATCGGTGATTTTATCTTGGCTTTTTAATATGACATATGATGTGAACATGTCCATAGACTAGAACTGCAAAGTTTTTTAATTTTTCTGCTGCGCATTCACCAGTTAGACTAGTTATAGAGACGAAATTCCCGTATTTTTCTATTTTTGACATGGTTGTCAATAAATACAATCAGGAATTTCGTCTCTATATCTAGCCTAACTGGTGAA